>CAUYQG010204868.1:0-11951 GCA_963574415.1 Tarsius wallacei | reverse complement strand
ACCAAGCTCTTTTCCCCTGATAAAATTTAATTAATTCAGTGTTTTAACTATTAAGTAACGTACAGTCCTCATGGCTAAAAACAAATATCCTAATGTGTAAGTGTAGTCTGCTAAACTACTTTTTTCTGTGAAAGACTCATTTAACATCCTTCTATTTTTTTCTGTTACAAATAATGCTGCAAGGTACATTAATACATATTTCCTTATTCTTCTAGAAATTTTTTTCTAGTAAAAAAACTACAAGTAGTTTTATAGGTTCATAGTATATGTACATTCTTCAACTTCATTAGATAAACTGACACGTTTTTCTTTAAAGTAATTATAATAATTTAAGTTTTTATTAACCAATAATAAAAATTATGGAAAATTATTGGCCAGCAAATCCTCAAATAGTGTCCCTCTTCCTTTTTTATTTTTCTAGTCCCTTTTTTAAGTTTTTTTAATCTTCTAGTTCTATCATTTAAAGTTTCCTTTTAAAATATCTTACACATTTTTAAATCTAGCTTTAAACTCCAGTATATTGATTATCCATTTAGCTTAATTTATTCAGCTGTTATTCAATCAATTTGCCTGCTTTTAAAAATAGTTTTGACCAGGCTCGGTGGCTCAGCCTGTAATCAAGCACTTTGGGAGGCTGAGGTAAGTGGGATGCCTGAGCCCACGGGTTCGAGACCCGCCTGGGCAACTTGGTGAGACCTCATCTCTACAATAAATCAAAAAATTAGCTGGGTGTGGTAGTGCGCACCTGTAGTTCCAGCTACTTGGAAGACTGTGGCGGAAGGATCGCCCGAGCCCAGCAGTTCGAGGCTGCGGTGGCCGGGAGCAGCCACTGCACTCCAGTCTGGGCAACAGAGTGAGACTCCAACTCAAAAAAAAAAATAGTTTTGTTCTTTTCTTGTTGTTTCTCTACTTAATGTTTGAGATTGCTTACATTATTTTGGGTTCTTATTATTTTAATTCTTTCGTTGCTTCTTGACTTTCCCAGATGATGCTTTTCCATTTCCTATTGTGAACACACTCAGAGTTGATTTTCCCACATTGTGGACTGTCACTCCAGAATAGTTTTTTTAATTGAGGTCAAAACATCATAAAATAAACATTTTAAATGACTAATATAGTGGCATTAGTCCTCTATCTGGTCCCAAAACATTTTCATCCCCTCAAGAAGAAACCCTATACTCATTAAGCAGCTGCTCCCAGTTTCCCATCTCCACCCCTAGACACTGTTGGCCACCAATTTCTATGAATTTACTTATTCTGGATATTTCATATACATGTAATCATGCAATATGTGATCTTTTGTGTCTGGCTTCTTTCAATTATCATAATCGTTTCTCTCTCTCTCTCTCTCTCTCTCTCTCTCTCTCTCTCTCTCTCTCTCTCTTTCTTTCTTTTTAGCAGGATTTACTGACAGGACAGAAAAGCTCCCACAGTGGGAGAGGACCTGAGCCTGAGGAGATGCCCAGCATAAAATTTTCAAGAGTTGTAGCATGTATCAGTACTTCATTTCTTTCTTATGTCTGAATGATATTACAACTCCAGAATAGGTTTTTTCTTTTGCTTCTGCTTGTTACCTGTAGTGACCAATTTTATATTACTTTTACGCCTGATCCTAGGTGTAGTAAGATAAAAAAGAGAAGGCAACACACAAGAATCAGAACCAGGAGAAGTCTCTTCTTTCCACATTATTATGGTATGATGATGTTCTCTTAGTGTCCTCTACTCACAACCAATATCAGCTTACTGCAAGGGAAAAGGTAAAAGATTCTATCCATTGTATGTGGTATTGAAAATCAAGTTTTAATTTAAATGTTTACAAATGCTAATAAGGCATCATTTCAAATTTCTCAGGTGTAACTTAGAGCTTTGTTAATTTCTCATTTAAAATTTCTCTATCATTATAGTCAACCACAAAAACCAAAACCATGTGTTTTGACACTAGCAAAGCCATAGGTGTTGTAAATTTTCTTGGCCACCCACATTCCATAGGATAAAGTCAATGATTTTGCATTCTTTAGATTCTACACTAAAGCTCTTACTATGAACAGAAAGTATTATTTCATTTTTCAGTTGGCACATAAAAGTAGTTTTTACAGCAGCAACTAAAGCCAACCATTAGATGCATGTGTATAAAGGTGTGTGTGTGTGTGTGTGTGTGTGTGTATGGTTGTATGTGTGTGTGTATGTATGTGTGTGTGTGTATATATTTATTTATTTATATTTATATATTTATATTTCTCCCTTATTTGTTTTTTCCTGAATAATTTCCTGAGGGTCATAGCAAATATAATCCCCATGTTTGTAGTGTGTGTCCTTGACACTATTAAAATAAACCCATGACTCAGGTCCAGTGATGGCATTGTACCCACCTTATAAGTTCTGCAGATAATTTCTCACCTCTCCTTTATTTCCTGTATCCTTCAGTACTCAGTATATGAAGTATTTTAGTGTGTTTAAGCTGCCATAACAAAAATATCTAAAAATGGGTGGTTTATAAGCAGTAAACATTCATTTCTCACAGTCCTGGAGGTTGGGAAGTCCAAGATCAAGGTGTAGGCCGATTTGGTGTCTGGTGAGGGCTCCCTCCTCATTGTTTCTGCCTAGTCACTAGGTACTCATAGGGAGAAAGAAACTATGTTGCTTTCTGTAGCTTCTTTTTTTTGAGTTAGAGTCTCACTCTGTCACCCAGACTGGAGTGCAGTAGCCGCTCCCGGCCACCACAGCCTCGACCTGCTGGGCTCCGGCGATCCTTCCACCTCAGCCTTCCAAGTAGCTGGAACTACAGGCATGCGCTACCACGCCTGGCTAATTTTTTGTGATTTATTGTAGAGATGAGGTCTCGCCAAGTTGCCCAGGCGGGTCTCGAACCCGCGGGCTCAGGCAATCCACTCACCTCGGCCTCCCAAAGTGCTGGGATTACAGGCTGAGCCAGTAGCTACAGCCCACCTGTAGCTTCTTTTATAAGGGCACTGATCCCACTCATGAAGGCTCAGTTCTCATGACCTAATCACCTACAAAAGGACCCACCTCTTAATATGATCACAATGGATATTAGGTTTCTACATGACAATTTAGGGAAGACATATTTAGATGATAGTATCAATATTTGAGGTTTTCCACCAATTATCCAAAGCTCTTTTTTAAAAAATTATTTGTCAACTCTTCCTTTCTCCACTTGGCATTCTGAGTGATATCTTTAATCTAACCTGCCACTTCACTATTTTGTTAGCTATGTTCACACTTAAATTTAACCTTTGTGAGTATGTTTCAACAATAATTTTTATTTCCAAGATATCAACCAGGTTCTTTTTATGCTATTTTGGCTTATTTTATATATTATTCCTTTTTCTCTTTTGGAATAATAAAGATAATTATTTTGAAACCAACTTTTCATTTATTGTTCTAGATGCAAAGATTTTCTTGGCAAAGCTTGCAGATTTTTTTAAATGCTGATTTTCCTCAAACATTTGGTAATTTTTAACGATGAATTCATTTTCTGGAACGAGATAACTTTCTGGTAAGGCAATTCCAAGACAGTCTATCCTTGTCATGCAGTAGGCTACAGACCAAGACTCTTGCTAATGATTAATTTAGTCTCCTGGACCTCTTTGTGAGTTATGCTTCTTTGGAAATTCCTACCATTTGACTAAGAATGTGAAAGTTAGACTATTGTACATATTTATTTGTCTCCTTCAAGCAATAACACCTTAAAATCACTGATAAAAAAAGAATAATTTTCTGTAACTTGGGGAATACTATAAATAAACAAAGGCAGGCACTTCCCATTCACATTGGAAATACTAGTTTGAGCTAAATTAGTTGGTGTTTAAACGTTAACTGTGGTATCCTTCCATTGCTGTTGAACAGAATATATACCACTAGGAAAAGGAAATTTAATCTATAAATTATATAACTAAGTGATAATAAACCATAAAGCCAACCACTATATCACAAAGATTCCATAATTTCTTTAGCTGAAAACTAAGATCTACCCAAAACTAAACCCAAAGTCTTTGTGTTTCTTTTATCAGTTTCCCACAAGCAAATAGAATAGTATTAAAATATAGCTTTCTTAAAATAATATTGACTCATTTGCAGGAAACATCATATCTCAGAAAAATTCTACATATTTCTGTAAAATAAATATTTTGAGCTCTGTCACACTGTCTTGTGGAAAATTAGGGTGTCTTGACTATGTTTTATATGCAATCTTACTGAAGTTGTTCTTTTCCTTTTTCTTTTTTTTTTAAGCGGGAACTTCTCAGTGACCAGAGGGTGATAAAAAGAACAAGGGGGGGCGGGGGGAGAAGAAGGAAGGAAAGAAGAAAGGAAGGGAGGGAGGGAGGGAGAGAGGGAGAGAAAGGAAGGAATTTTAAAAAACGAGAGAAGACCAAAGAAAGGAAAGAGACTGTTGAGAAAATGAAATTTCTGAGTAAATATTTCTGAGCCATGACCTTGGCAGCAATGTTTAACACAGAATTGGAAGCCTCATGCATCTGCTTAACAGTGATTTTTTTTTTTAAGCGGATTTCAATGTCTTCAGCACTCAACAAAACTTTTCACTATTGGAAAAACCTATCCTCCTAAAGGGTTCAGAGGTGTAAAACATCATACTTTATGTGTCAACCTAATTTTACATACCACAAATTATTTTTTACTTCATAATTTTTAGATTTTGTTTAAATCATTTTTGCTTGATTTAGGCATATTTTAACGATACTTCATGCATTAGTCAGAGTTCTCCATAAGGAAATAACCAATAGGCTTTATATAGACATGTGGGTAGAGCTTTCTTATGGAAATTGGTTCATGCAATTATAGAGGCCATAAAGGTCCTCAATATGTTACCTGTAACCTGGAGAACCATGAAAACCAATGGTATGATTCAGTCTGAGTTCAAAAGTCTGAGAAGCAGAAAAGGTTTTCATGACTACTATATGAAGTATTATTAAAATATGCCTAAAGCAAACAAACATAATTCTTAGTCCAAGGCCAAAGACCTGAGAAGCTAGAGAGCTCCAATGTCCAAGAGCAGAAAAAGGTGAATGTCCTAGCTCGAGAAAAGAGTGAATTTACTCTTTCTCTGACCGTTTGTTCTGTTTGGGCAGGTCCTCAATGGAGTGGATGATGCTTGTGAACATTGATAAGGGCGGATCATCTTCACTGAGTCTACTGATTCAAACACCAGTCTCTTCCAGAAACACCCTCAAAGACACACCCTTTAAAGGATATCTGGGTATTACTTATCCCAGTAAGAATGACACATTAAATTAACCATTACACTTTACTGTACAGTTTTAAAAGCGTTTTCAGACATATTGTGTAAAAAACACTGGCTTTAAAACAGCAATTACTTCAAACAAAAAGTCAATCATCTTTTATATAACTGAGACCTCACCCTGAGGAACAAGAGGAAGTTACAATACATTCACTTTTCAAAAAGTATTCACTCAGGATTATACTAGAAATAATTTCACAAAATAATATTTTATTGTAAAATTTTTAAAGTTCATTTTCATGAAATACAAGCATGAGCATTATTAATAATTTAAATCTAGCCGGGCTCGGTGGCTCGTCCTGTAATCCCGTGCTTTGGGAGGCTGAGGTGAGTGAATTGCCTGAGCCCGCAGGTTCGAGACCCGCCTGGGCAACTTGGTGAGACCTCATCTCTACAATAAATCAAAAATTAGCCGGGTGTGGTAGCGCGCACCTGTAGTTCCAGCTACTTGGAAGGCGGAGGCGGAAGGATCGCCAGAGCCCAGCAGGTAGAGGCTGCGGTGGCCGGGAGCAACCACTACACTCTAGTATGGGTGACAGAGTGAGATTCCAATATAATAATAATAATTGTTATTATTATTATTATTATTATTATTATTTAAATCTTAATAAATAGCAAACAGTTCAATGAGTCCAAGGAAAAAAAATTTCATGACATGTTCAATGTTTATAGAAGTGTCTTTTAATTAAGAATAATACAAGTTGCAAAATACCCTGATAACTTGCCAACTGAGGAAAGTGGTAGAAATCAACATTAAGAAATGTTGATTCCAACTTCATCTTCAGACTCTACTAGTATCATAGCACTATTTGAAACGCACTTTTGAAGATTATAGCCAAATTAGATTGTCATGTTCATATTTTATATGAGGCAATCTTACTGAAATAACTTTTTTTTTTTTTTAAAGCAGACCCCTCTTAATAACTCAGTGGAGAAAAAATGTGGTTATGATGTGGTAATGAAATGGTCTGGGTAGTTATCTGAGCCATGACCTTGGTATGTTAATGTAGAATTAGGATCCTCCTATATCTGCTAAACTATGAATTGTTTTTGTTTTTGTTTGCAGGTTTAAAAATACACAATGTTTTTGCAGGTTTAAAAAGTAGACAATGCTTGGGCAAAAAAAATTCTTTTGGATATATATTCAAGAAAAAGGATTTTGAGAGCTTAGAAAATTTGAAGAAACAAGAAAAAAATCCATCACTTCCCTCGCTGATATTTTAGGCCAAATGTGACAAAGAGGAGCTACAGACTTCCCTATGGGCGATTCAGAAGGATCTCAGGCTTTCTGAGCCTCCAGATACTACTGTTTGACCAAGGCCCAAAAGTCGCCCACATCAGGGTTCAAATTCCAACTCTTAACCCATTCCTAGTTTTGGGTGCTAATTGTAAACCTGTGAAATTTATTCAATAAGCAAAAAATGACTTTTTTTACAACTGAATTAATTATACATTCCAGTCAAATGTAAGGAATATTTATAAAACATTTCTAGAGTATATACTCCCAGACCATAGAATGAATTCTCAGATTTGAGTTTAAGTTTTATATATAATTATCATATATTATATGCTGTCAAATATATAATACCTTATATTTATATATGCTTATGTTTAAAACTAAATGATAATCATACCAAGAAGGGAAGCTTTTTTATTTGTTGTATTAAGTTTTATTTTATTACAGAGATGTGGGGTACTAGGGAGGATTAACTACATAAATAGGCTGTATGCAGGTAAAGTTTGGTCGTCTAACTGGCCCTCCCTGGTATTGGACCAGGTAGGCTTTGTGTAATTTATGTTTAAAATTAAGAGATAATCAAGAAGGAAAACTTTTAAAAATGTGCTTAGTATTTAATACATACTGGGTTTTGTCTATTATATAACTTGCTCCTCCATACTGCAAATGTAAAATAGAAAAGGGAGCTGAAATAGTTACACAAAGTTGACACTACTCTTACGATGGAGCCTTATAGTAGGACTAGCAATAACACTGCCATACTCCCGACACCGCCTACTGGCATTAAAGGCTGGAATGGTGTCTATGAGAGTTTTTCCTTCTTTCCCCAGATTATGATTTTTTTTTTAAACAGGCAAAACAAGGACTTGATTATTGATAACCAGGAGTGAGGTGAGTAAAACCTGATTTTCAGATAGGATTGCTAGATAAAACATAGACTGCCTATTTAAATGTGAGTTTCAGATAAAAAGTAATTTTTTGTGGTAGTATATTGTTAAGGAAAATCCAAAGATATTTGCCAAAGCACTGTAAGAAAGACTTTATTATTGTGATAGGTGTTCTTGCAGTGAGGGAGAAAGCTTGGGCTCTATTCTGAATATAGCTTGGGCTCTATTCTGAATATAGCATGGGCAAGTGGGAATTCACAGCCAAGGAGGAACATGGGGTCGATGGATGGAAAATCAAGAAAAGGAAACATCAGGAGGGGGTTCTGGCTAAACCAACCTAACAGGATTCTTGCTGAAGACGGACCATAGTAATCAGACATCACCTGGGTAGGGTAATGGTGGGGAGGATGGTAAGGAACCTGATCAGATATTAAGGATGATTAGATATTAAGGATGGCAGATTCTTGCAACATTGATTTAACAGGGTCTACTTGCAAAACTGAATTTTATAAGGAAGTGCGTAAATGGGACTAGCAGGAGGTTCAGAAAATTGACTAACGTTTGACCAAGCAAAGAATCTTTGTCAGTATGTCCCAAATACAACACGGAATATAACATACAAAAATTATTTGTTATTTGTCAGAAATTTAAACATAACCCTAGTTATACTGCATTTTTATTTACTAAATATGGCAACACTAGCCATGGGAAGAATCGCTGTACTTTTCCCATCAAAGCACATTAATCCAGATACAGCATTTTAAATTTTTCAGAACTCTGAATTAGAAGCCAAGCTGAAGGTACAGAAATTTCTCTAAGAGCTGCCAGTCATTGCAAGGAAATAGACCAGACCTGAGTTTGGTTCCATTATGAATGTCAAAGTCATCATCTGGTTAAATTGCTCTGCTGAGAACAGAAACATGTACATTTAGGAAACAAAAGTCCACTGACCTTAAAAATAGGAACCAGTAGGGGTTTCAGATCATCATCTGCTGTATCATCTGGAGTACTTAATCCTTAGTCTGGATTTAGACATCTTAAAATGGAAACACTAAATTGCAAACAAAGCAATTATATTAGAGATTTAAAAGAGGAACCAAGATGAACATATTCTTACACTTGAGAAGATAATCTGAAGCACAATTTCTCTTCATTTTTTCCTCAGAAGATAATATGTGCAAACATTGTGACAGGTGTGAGGTGCTCTCTGTTCTTCTAATTTGCATTTTCCTAATGTTTCATCATATTGGGCAACTTTGTTTCTATATCTGTTGGCCAGATGTTTGTCTTCTTTTGAGATAGGTCTATTCGGGTGATTTACCCATTTTAAATCAAATTGTTTTCTTGTTATTGGGGTGTTTTGGAGTTCCTCATGTATTTTGGATATTAACCCCTTATTGGATGTATAGGAATAGCACACGAGTCTATTAATCTGCATGGGGAGAATCACATAGTAATTACCTGACATGCAATGGGTATAGACAGTTATATTCCCTCCTTCTTAGAGAAAAGGGATTTTTGGGATGTGTGGATGATTTTGGTGTGGAAGGTAGTAAATTATTTTTAGGGGAATTCAATGAGCCGAAGTCTTCAGCAGCTTATTCTAAAGTCTGTGTTTCATGATAGTCTTTCTACTTCCCTGGTCGTTTTAGTACTGAAACTGTAGAACTATTCAGCTGAGTTTAAACCACCTGATGTAGAAATTATGAGTCAGCATTTAGGTTATAAATTTTTCTTTCTTATTCATTGAAATTACTATGGTCTATGATATAATTTACTAATTGTCTAAATAAGCTAGGCCTTAATTATATATTTCACAATTTTAAAGTGATGATTCATTTCCAACCTATTGGATAGGTAACAATATATTTGTTTCTTAAAACATTTTGAGAATTAGAGAAATTATTACTATTACAGTATTGTGAAGGAAGAAATAAAAGTTAACTCTAAATATTTATAAAGCATTCACAATGTGCTAGACAATGTAGATACAACAGTGTATAAAAGAACATGCTCTTTGATTTCTAAAAAGTAACCATCCTGCCTAAGGTCAAAAACTAAAGAGGAAAGACTCATTTTCAAAACTGCCAATGTCCAGTCCAGTGCCTTTTTCACTAAAGATATTTTCAATATTGATGACTTTATCATCATAAGGCAGCTTTTTAAAACTTTCTCATCACTCAGGCAAACATCAAGTGAAATTGTGTGAATCCAAGTCTTCCAGCATTATCCCAAATCTTTTCAGTACACAAAAAACCAATAAATACACAATTTAGATTTAATTCGGTAGTACTAAACTTGACCCATCCTTCATTTTTAAAACTATGATTTTATTATGAATAATAGTTATAATTATGATTGCCGTCACTCATAATTATCTCTAAATAGCTTAAGATTGATACAATGAGAGTTTTGTGTAGCAATTTAACTTGCATTTATATAATCTTTTAAAGTTTAAAAAGTACAATTATATGCATCCAAGCCTCAGCTCCTCACATGAAGCCTGTGAGATCACTAGGACAAATACAACTTAATTTTGTTGCCAAAGTAAGAAACAGTCCTAAAGATGTTGTATGGTTTGCTGAAAGTGAAAGAGTTCATAAATGATATAAGTTGAGGTAGGAATTAAGTTCACAGTCATCTTACTTTTCTATGACAAGCTTTGAATTTATTAGAGGAGCTTTCAAAAATTTTTCAACATACAAATCAGCACCATTTTCCTTTATAATTAATCTTAAAATGAGAATTTTTAAAGCATATAACTAGAGAACATTTTAGGTTTCATGCAAAGTAAATTCATATACAAATATTACCACCAGATTTTTCAAAACTTACTATCTTGTCCATTCTGTGCCATTTATCAGTCTCCAGCATTGGCCTTATTCTCTTCGGCTCAATCTGGTAGTCTAATGGACTTTTATATCTCAACAGGAAATTCAGAAAACAGAGAGATAATATTTATTAATCTGACATAACCCAACCTCTCCCAGAAGAAATATGGCTTCCATGTTATGATCTTAACTGTTCCTTTTAATTTCCTTATTTTTTTATTTTATATTTTCAGTAATACATAAAGAGTATGCTATATCTATATTGTCTTACATACATAGATAAGATAATTTAAAATGGAAGGAAATTGTTGATAATTTGTTAACATTTGTTTCTGCATAGTACTCCTTTGTATGACTATTCCACAATTTGCTTATCTATTTTACAATTGGTTGACTTTACTATTGATCACTTCAAGTTTGGAGTTACTATGAATGCTATTATGACATTCTTGGCATCTATCCTAAAATGGAATTTTTAGGCCAGAGTGTATGCTTATTGTCAGCTTTAAGAAATGACATTAAACCAATGTAAGTTTATACCAAGTTATCCTCAGAACAGCAATATAGGCTGATTTCCATTGCTACACTTCTTTGTCAATACATTGCCTTTTCTATGAAGCATTGTATTTTAATGTAACCATATATGTATATATTTATGTTCCTTTATGATAAGTGAATTTAGTGACTTCTTAGAGAAATCTTTTACACTTTTGAGTCATAAGGATGACTTTTTTTTCTTTAATTTTTTAAAAATTCTTTTGCAGTGTACAGTTAGGTTATTGAGTTGAGATCTTTCTTTTTTAAAGGTATGTGTTCACAGCTATAAATTTCCCTCTAAGAACAGTTTTCACTGCTTATTATAAATTTTGGTATTTGTTTTTTTCACTTCATTTGTCTCTAGGTATTTTCCAATTTCCCTTATGATATCTTCTTTGACCTATATGAATAGGTTGTTTAATTTCTACATATTTATAAATGTTCAATTTTTCTTGCTCTTGGTTTCTAGTTTCATTCCATTGTGAATGCAAGATATTATTTGTATGATTCCAAACCTTTAAAATTTATTTAAACTTTTGTGGCTTAACACATGGCTTATTTTGGAAAATATTCCATGCACACATAAGAAAGATGCATATTCCACTGTAATGGAGTAGAATGTTCTGTATATGTCTGTAAGGACTAATTGGTTTATAGTGTTAAGCTCTCTATTTTCTTTTTTTTTTAACTTTTAAATTTTTTTATTTTGAAATTGTGGGGTACAATTCAGGGTTGGGTACACAAATATACATCATGCAGGTACCCTTGTTGGTGAAGTGTGCCCCCACCTCCCCAGGCAGATTTTGACTACTGTCACTCTCACCTCCCCGCCCCCTGCAGTTTCCCACTACTATCAATCCATTTCTTATGGTATTACAGCAGTTGTTCATGGTCCACTTATGAGTGAGAACATGTGATACTCAGTTCTCTGTTTGTGTGAAAGATCACTCAGTATTATAGACTCTAGTCCACACAGGTTGCTGCGAGTTCATGATTTTGTTCTTCTTTATGACTGCATAATATTCCATCATATATATGTACCACATTTTTTTTTATCCAGTCCTTTTTTGATGGGCAGCATGGTTGGTGCCATGTTCTTGCTATTGTGAACAAGGCTGTGATAAACATATGTGTGCAGGTATCTTTGATTTGAGTTCTTCTGGGCATATTCTCAGTAGGGG
>CAUYQG010204865.1:0-13480 GCA_963574415.1 Tarsius wallacei | reverse complement strand
CTGGGTTCTGTAAGCAATATGGATAATTTAAATTATAGAAGTCTCAGGTTCCTTTGCACCTCAGCAATGCTGGCCCAATGTTTTATTTTATTTCATTTTATTATAAAGATGTGGGGTACAGTTCAAGGTTAGGTATACAAACGTTGATTACGCAGGTACCCTTGTTGATGAGGTATTCCCCTCCCTCCCCTAGCAGTTTCCGTCAATTGTCAATCCCACCCCCTCCCCTGACAGTTTCCTACTACTGCCAATCCCTTTCTTCTAGTATTATAATTGTTGAAGGTCTGCTTATGAGCGAGAGCATATGGTACTCTGTACTTTGTTTCTGTGATAGATCACTGAGTATGATTGTTTTGTCCACTTTTTAATGGGCTGTTTGTTTTTTTCTTTTCAGCACATTTGAGTTCCTTGTAGACCCTAGATGTTAGGCCTTTGCAAGATACACAGTGACTATTTTTTCCCATTGTGTGGGTTGTCTCTCTGCTCTCTTGATGATTTCTTTTGCTTTGCAGAAGCTCGTCAGTTTGATGAGGTCCCGCTTGGCTATCTTATTTCTTATGGTATGGGCACTTAAGGTTTTGATCAGGAATTGGTTGCCAGTTCCAATTTCCATAAGGGTGTCTCTTGCACTTTCTAAGATTCTTATAGTTTGAGGTTTTACGTTTAGGCCCACAGCTAACATATTGCTAAATGGACAGAAACTGGAAACATTTCTCCTGATAACTGGAACAAAGATAAGACTGTCCACTCACTCCTCTTGTTCAACATTGTATTGGAAATCCTAGCTAGGGCAATTAGACAAGAGAAGGAAATCAGGGGTATCCAAATAGGAAACAGGAAGTCAGGTTATGCCTCTTTTCTGATGATATAATCCTATACCTCGAAAATCCAAAAGAATCTGTCAAAAAGCCTGCTTGCACTGATAAAGGACTTTGGCATAGCCTTGGGGTACAAAATAAATTGCAAAAGACAGTTGCATTTTTATACACCAACAACAAGCAGGCAGAGAACCAAATAAAAAGCACAATTCCATTCACAATAGCCACAAAACAAAAACAAACAAAAAAAAAACCTTGGCTTCTTCCTAACCAGAGAAATGAAAGACCTTTACAACAAAAACTACTAAATGCTGCTTAAAGAAATCAAAGAAGACACAAGCAAGTGGAAAAATTGACTGGAAGAATCAATATTATTAAGATGTCCATCCTACTCAATGCAATCTACAGATTCAATGCAATATTCACTAAATTATCAGCATCATTCTCCTCAGACCTGGAAACAACAATACAGAAATTCATATGGAAACAAAAATGACCACAAATAGTCAAAATAATCCTCAGCAAAAGAAACAAAGTGGGAGGTATCACACTTCCAGACTTTAAACTTTATTATAAGGCTACAATAATCAAAATAGCCTGGTGTTGGTACAAGAACAGGCATAAAGACAATGGAACAGGTTAGAGATTCCAGAAGCAAAACTTCAATTTCTCAACCACTTAATCTTCAACAAAGCCTCCACCAACAACCACTGGGGAGAAGAGAACCTATTCAGTAAATGGTGCTGGGAAAACTGGCTGACCACATACAGAAGAATGGAACAGGATCCCTATCAATCATCCTACACAAAAATCAACTTTAAATGGATAAAAGACCTAAATGTAAAGCCTCAAACTCTAAAAATCTTAGAAGATGCAGGAGACACCCTTATAAAAATTGAAATAGGCAATCAATTCCTGATCAAATTTCCAAAAGCCCATGCCATAAGAGATAGGATAGACTAGTAGGACCTCTCCAAACTGAAAAGCTTCTGCAAAGCAAAGAAAATCATCAAGAGAGTGGGGAGGCAGCCCACAGAATGGGAAACAATATTTACCAAATGTATATTTGACAAAGGCTTAACATCTGGGAACTACAAGGAACTCAAATACGCTGAAAGAAAAAGAACAAACAACCTCATTAAAAAGTGGGCAAAAGATATGAATAGTCACTTCTCAAAAGAAGACATACGGACAGCCAACAGACACATGAAAAAAGTTCTCAGTCTCACTAATCATCAAAGAAATGCAAATCAAAGCCACATTAAGATACCATCTAACTCCAGTTAGGATGGCCATCATCAATAACTCAACAAACAACAGACACTGGAAAGGATTCGGAGAAAAGGGAATGCTTCTACACTGTTGGTGGGAGTATAAATTAGTACAATCTCTGTGAAAAACAGTGTGGCGATTTCTAAAAGATCTAAAAACTGACCTTCCATATGACCCAGCAATCCACCTTCTGGCAATATACCCAGAGGAATTCAAATCATTCTACAAAAAAGATACCTGCACATTTATGTGAATAGCAGCACTATCCACAATAGCAAAAACATGGAACCAATCATGGTGCCCATCAGAAGTAGACTGGATTTAAAAAATGTGGTACATATACATGATGGAATATTATGCAGCCATAAAAAGGACAAAATTATGGACTTCACAGCAACTTGGGTGGATTTAGAGTCTATCATAGTGATCTATCACAGAAGCAAAGAACTGAGTACCACATGTTCTCACTCATAAGTGGACCCTGAATGTTTATCACAATACTACAAGAAAGAGATTGGCAGTAGTGGGACACTGCTAGGGAATGAGGGGGAGCACATAACATCAAACAAGCCTGGGATTCTAATCCAGTTCCAGAGAGTATACACATTGAAAATGTAACTCACACCATAAGCCTTTTTATAGCTTAGTCATAAATGCAAAAGGCATCCCTTAGAGGCCGCAGAAGATTCAGCCTCTGTATCCAAAGACAGCCAAAGAGAAAGAAAGCAGCACTTCTGATACCAGAGGTGGTGAGCAGAGACAATAGAAAAAAATGTCAAGTGTCCTTATGAGCTGAGACTCTTTGGATTTGGATTGCAAAAAGCCCCTGAGAACTGGTAGGATAAAAGCTGGAAACAGGGTGCCCAGGAAACCCACATTTTTGTTCACTTGATTACAAATTCTCAGGCCCCACACATGATAGCTTATATATATCAACTTATGAAAGGATGATTTCTAGGGCTTCTGTGGGAGAGTATGGAAGGTCATATTGGGTTTTTATGGTAACGGAATGGACAATCTGCCTTAATGGCAACTGGATATGTGGGAAACTCCTTGGAGAGAGTTAATGGCAGCTGTATTTTACAGAAGATCTGTTTTAGTCAGATAAAGGAAACTTAGGTAAGATTTATTTCTTCATTTTCTATATCTAAATGTTTTCATTTAAATAATCTTTATAACAACTCTTGCCTGAGTTGATCCTCACACATTCATCTATTTCAAGACATCTTGATTCTTTATTTTCTTGGTTATTATGAATAGAACTGCTGTACATAATTGCATGTTAGTTTTTGTTTGGATATCACTTCAAAGCAGTTTTCTGAATACGTAGGAATGTGACTTTTGGATTATAAGGCAAAATTTATTTAGCTTTGGAAAAAACTGCCAAACTTGTGGCAGGGGATGGAAAATAACATTCTACCCTTTCCTTTATAGATGTAAATTTCCCTTATAAAAGGGTAACTTGTACTTTGTTTTCAAAACTTCTTTTTTTTTTAAACATATTTTTTATTTTAAAGTTGTGGGGTACAGTTAAGGGTTAGGTATACAAATGTGCATCGTTCAGGCACCCTTGTTGATAAGGGGTGTCCCCCCATCCCCAAACAGATATTGACTACTGTTAATCCCACCACCCTTGCCCTCCCTGTCCCCCCCGCATAGATTCCTGCCACTGTCGATCCTTTACTTATAGTATTACGATAGATGTTCAAGGTCCTCTTATGAGTGAGAACATGTGATACTCAGATCTTTGTCTCTGTGAGAGATCTCTCAGTATTATAGACTCTAGTTCCATCCAGGTTGCTGCGAAATTCATGATTTTGTTCTTTCTTATAGCTGCCTAGTAGTCCAAGGTGTATAGGTACCACATTTTAAAAATCCAATCCTCTTTTGATGGACAGCATGGTTGGTTCCAGGTTCTGGCTATTGTGAGCAATGCTATGATAAACATATATGTGCAGGTATCTTTTTTATAGAGCGATTTGAGTTCTTCAGGGTATATTTCCAGTAGGGGGATTGTGGGGTCATATGGGAGGTCAATATTTAGAGCTTTTAGGAATTGCCACACTGCTTTCCACAGAGATTGCACTAGTTTACACTTCCACCAACAGTGGAGAAGTGTTCCTTTTTCACCACATCCTCTCCAACATCTTGGATCTACAAGGAACTCAAACGTGATGAAAAGAAAAAAACAAATAACCCCATTACAAAGTGGGCAAAAGAGGACTGGATTTAAAAATATGGTACATATACATAATGGAATACTATGCTGCCATAAGAAAGAACTAAATCATGAATTTTGCAGCAACCTGGATGGAACTAGAGTCTATAATACTGAGTGACCTTTCACAGCAACAAAGATCTGAGTATCACATGTTCACACTCATAAGTGGACCTTGAACATCTATCATAATGCTATAAGAAAAGGATTGACAGTGGTGGGAATCTATGGGGTGGGGACAGGGAGGGCAAGGGTGGTGGGATTAATGGTATTCAATATCTGTCTGGGGATGGGGGGAACACCCCTTATCAATAAGGGTGCCTGAATGATGCATATTTGTTTACCTAGCCCTTAACTGTACCCCACAATTTTAAAATAAAAGTAAGTTAAAAAAAGATCATCCACCAAAATTACTTAATTAGAAATGGGTCAGCTAAACAGCACCACATCACTTAAAGAAATTATTCTTTAAAAACCTTCAAATAAATCTCCAAATCATTTATTCACAGTGGTATTTAAAATTTGAAGTCAAGTCAATATACATTCAGAATGGAAAATTTCAGCCCTAGGCTTTACATCAAGTTAAGGAGAGTTATTGGTGAGCTATGAGATGAGTAACAGGATTAATTAATAATCTCAAACAATAAAGAATCAGAGCAGCCAGGAGAGGTGGCTCAAGTCTATAATCCCAGCATTTGGGGAGGACGAGGTGAGAGAATTGCCTGAGCCTGCAGGTTCAAGAACAGCCTGAGCAACTTGGCGAGACCTCATCTCTACAATACATAAAAAAATTGGCCAAGTGTCCTAGCGCGTGCCTGCAGTTCCAGCTACTTGGAAGGCTGAGGTAAAAGGATCGCGAATCCCAGCGGGTGGACACTGGGTTGACTATAAGTGTGCCATTGCACTCCAGCCTGAGCAATGGAGTGAGACTCCAACTCAAAAAAAAAAAAAAAAAAGCAGGGCATCTAATTAAGGTGGAGTTAGCAGGCTGAATTGACAAGTGAGAAAAACCCAAGGTATTTGCCTCGATCAGTGATTCTCAGTGAAGGCAACAACTGAGTAGCAACACTGGAGGTGAGATCCAGGCATCAGTAATTTTTAAACTTTCCAGTGTTTACAGTATTACAACTAATTTTGAGAAACATGAGGCTGACAGGTGGAGAGACTTAATGAGGTTAGAATAAACACATATGAATAATGTGTTTTAAAGACAGTATTTTGTATCAAAAATCCATTGTTCCCTCAGTTATTAAAGAAATAAGCTTAACTGCTTTCCATGTATTGAGAAGAGAAGCCTGTCTGTCTATACATTCTTGTTTTGTTAGCTGTGTAGCATTCCAGAAGTCACCATTTCTTTCATGTAAGATTCTTGCCGTGGATACAGACTCTATAAATATTGTAGGGAAGGAAAACTTTTACCTCTACTCCTTTAGGGCTTTTTGACTGGTCCTGAAAAATTGGCATGAAACAGAAACAGAAAAAATAACAACATATGAATTCGTTTAATATAAGTTGTATGTGAAATGGAAGGAAACAATTGCAGTTTAAGTCATATATGGAGAAAGACTAATAAGATGTGAGAAAGTGAATTATGATAAAAGGCTAGAAGATATGAGTTATTTCAGTGGGTTCTGTACAAAATTCCTTTGGGTTTAACTTTCATTCTTGATTGTTAAAATGTTATTTTCCTTGTAGTATGGGAAGAACATCTTCCACATGAAAGTTTCATCTCCTGCCTTTTAAGAAGTAGTAAGGTCAGAGTAATCTTGCACCTGCTGCTTTTTAAGTACCTTTAACTCAAAATAGCCTCCCAGAGTAACATATTCTGGTATATTCTTAACTCCTTCAATGTCAAAGAATTCCACATCACACACAAACAAAATTTTTAAAAATATCTAATAGCAATGCAGTCACATGAATAAGCAAAATAGATAATCTTAAAGGTAAAAAGCAATGCAGACGAAAAAAGATGAAAACATGCAAATATTCTAATCTCCATTTTCAAAACTAAATTTGTATTGAACATAAATGAATAAACAAAGAGTCAATTAATTAAAAATGAGCAAATTGTGTACACTGTGAAGTGTATTATTGCAAAGGAAAATGGAAGCAAAACTAAATAAAGAGATATACTATACCCGCACGTCAGAAAACTCACTCATGCATAAATGTAAATTCACTTTCAGTTGTTTTATGGATTGAATGTGATTCCAGAATAAAACCCAATGGATATTTTTGTAGAAAGTGATTAAATTCTTCTAAAAATTGTATTGAAATACAAAGGATTTAGAATAGACAAAGTAACTGGGAGAAAGAACATTAGTGGACTAGCACGACCTGATTTAAAGATTTATTAATAAGTTATAGTAATCAACACAGCATATTGTTCATGTAAAGAGAGACAAACAGATTAATAGAACACAACAGAGATACACACACATTTGATTAAGATTCAAAAATTCAGTGCATAAAGAATATTCTTTTCAGCAAATGGTGCAGGAACAACTTTATCCATGTTCCATCCTCCTTGGAAAACTAAGAAACAAACAAGCAAGTAATCAATGTGTGCCTCTCACCTATGCAAAAATAAACTGAAAATGGGTCCTGGAGTTAAATATCCAATCTAAACTATAAAATATCAAAAAGAAAATATTTATAATTTAGTTAGGCAAAAATTTCTTGGATATAAAATATAATTTATCAGATAAAACATTGATAAAATGAACTTTGTTGAAATATATCACATCTGTTCTGAAAGATCCCTTTAAGAAAATGAATGGACAATCTAAAGACTGAGAGAAAACATTTTCAAATTTGATAGAGAACTGATACTAAAAGTACTCTCTAACACAGGAGAGTGATAGATTCTTGGGGTAGTGGGTGCCTTAGTTGCCCTGATTTAATTTTTGCACATTGTATGCCTGTGTTAGGGAGTTCACAAGTGTCCCATAAGAATAGACCACAACTATGTAGCCATAATAATCAATTTTTAAAGACACCACAAAAATACCATTAAATATGGTTGGAAGTTTTGAAAAATACATTACCAGAGAAGATATATGTATGCCAAATAAATAAAAACCATGCACAAGAAGGATTTAGGATACTTCTGTGGCTAATGGATAGGTTCATTCTCTTGGATGAGAGTGGTGATTTCTTGGTTGCATACAGATGTCAGTCAAACTTATATAATTGTACACTTTATCATGGGTAGATATCAGTGAATTATAAAATTATTAAAAATCAAATAAAATTATTAAAAATCAAATAAAATTTCAGGGAAAACCTTCAAAAGAATGAGTGCAATACTGTCTAGAGCTTCCAAGCCATTTGAGTGATACAAAGGTTATATAATGTGTTATCAATATATCAAAAACATGAAAGAAAAAATAAATGTAAAAAATAGCCAAGCTAAAAGAAAAAATATCATTTAACTTTTAAACTATATTCAGTCTACCACTGTGTTCAGTTAGTGTTAACATCAAAATATAATTTAGGTAATGTGATATCTAAGCAAAGACTTAAAAACATCAGCAATTCACAGACTGTGAACCATAGATGCTCTCCTGACTTTAGTAATAAAATAAACAAAAGTAATAAAGAAAAGTCTGTCTTCAATAAGTTACAAGATATTTCAGTTTATGAGAATTCAAATTATTCTGGCATTGCAGGAGCATCTTTAAAAAGCATAAAGATGAGATGCAGATAAATGAACAAGTTTTTTGTATGCACAAATATTTTTTTCCTGACATAATGTAGATAACAGGAAGTAACTAAATTCAGCCAAAATTTTGATTTTTTTGTTTCAAATACAAGCAACAACTATTTGGACTACACTATATTTCCTCAACTGTAAAAACGAGTCTATAATAGTTCACTGACTGTAGTTTATGATGGCATCTGACAATGCTGCCATTCCCTTTTGGGATGGAAGAGCACATCTGGGATTGGAAAGAGTAACACAGTCTTTTTATTCCATCTGACGGTACAGCAAGTACTTAATGTACAAAAGCTGCAATTTTATCACCTGAAGATGATCTTTACAATCTCTTACCCCTTTAATATATATAATTGCCAAACATTATGACACAGTGATCATAACCATCAGCCAAATTTAGTAATATAGGCTACTTTCGTAATTGTCACTATCACTGTAAATTGAAGGAGACTGAAAGTCATATTTTCCTGCAGAAAATGAGGCAATGTTTTCAATTATTTCATTAAAAATAAAGACAAATCAATGAAAAAATGCCACAAGGACAATATTGAGAGAGATAGGCATACAACAGTTCATATTATTTAGAGTTTATGCACAGCTATGTGCATGGAGATATGTTCTCTCCAGAAGTACTTCGCTCTTTTGTAACACAAGCAAAGCCCACTTGTATAGTACCTAAAGAAATAAAATAACAACATAGAAATGTTTGGTCTCCCAGGGAAAAAATATCACTTTGAGGGAACTAATTTGCTAGAAAAATATGAATAAATGAGGTGCTTGAATAAATAGCTTTTTGTTGTTGCATTAAATAAAATATGACGAGGTTACTGTATCTAATCCCTAATACCTACAATTGCTTAGGTAAATTATCTTAACCAATTTTATTTAACAGTATGCAATGAGCAATATAGAATTTGGAAAAATATAAGCTAATGGAAACCATTTGGCTTGGTTTGTGAAAATGCCCTTCACATCACAGAAAGATGTGTAAATTAGAGGTTCTCTGAAAAAAGTCTGATCATGCTAAAGGCATGTCAATTATATATGGGCTTCCAAGTTCCTCATGGGTAGATATTCTGCAGCAGACTATGTGGAAATACAGATAAATTTTGGTACAAAAATTCAGTGCTATATAATCTGAATCAACAAATAGAGCTAATACAATCTGTATCAACTATTACCTAATAAGAAAATGAGTAAAATGAAGACAATTCATTAACTAAACATTTAGCCAGCCAACTCTTCTGCTCTACTCCCTCTTTAAAGTGACATTAACAGTAACAAAATGAAATAAGAAAAAAGAGAAAAAACTCCTACACAATCCATAAACGAGATATCTATCTTCTTGATTAAATTTTCCATGGAAAATTAACAGCAATTACTTTGTTTTTTTGTGTTTTTTTTTCTTTTTTTGAGTCGGAGTCTCACTCTGTCGCCCAGACTGGAGTGCAGTGGCCACTCCCGGCTACCGCAGCCTCGACCTGCTGGGCTCCGGCGATCCCTCAGCCTCAGCCTTCCAAGTAGCCGGAATTACAGGCGCGCGCTACCACGCCTGGCTAATTTTTTTGATTTATTGTAGAGATGAGGTCTCGCTTGCCCAGGCGGATCTCGAACCCGCGGGCTCAGACAATCCACTCACCTCAGCCTCCCAAGGCGCGGGATTACAGGCTGAGCCACCAAGCCCGGCTTACTTTGTTTTTTTAATAATGACTTTTAAAAATCTCAGAAAGTCTCTCCTATTCATGCAATGAGGATTAAAATATAAAAAACTTTATTTTTTCTTTCACCGCACACACAAAAAAACTACAAATAATTTGAACTGTGAGTTTAGTCTTTTTGGTAAATTTCTCTATTCCAGAGTAAACTTTTCTAATAAAAACAATCCTGCCCTGACGGGTGCTTTGTGAATTTGTTAAATTTGGAATAGGGCATCTTCACTGTTTCACTCAAACTTTGAAAATAATTACACTTTCCACCTAAGAGATCATACAGACAACTTCTCAGGGCATGTGTCCCTCAAGTAGAAGTTATTGTTATCTAAATTACCAGAGATCTAATTTTAGGCTTTTGGCAGATGTAATATCATAAGATTGTGAAGTAAAAATGACAAAACGAAAACACGATGATCCGCTTTTTTTTTGCTGTATTTAATTAAATATTTTATTGCACTCTATTTAGAAGTCAAATTCTAATTTAGCTCAAAAATTTTAAAAAAGTTTTCACATGTAGAAAATCTATCAGTCTTTTCTATCTAGGCCACACTTAGTCAAATAAACTTAGGCTTATCTATGTTGCAGCTAAACCCACAAATAATAGCATATCTTTAAAAACAAATAACTTAAAATTTAATTTTCTTTTCTTGTTCACATGATACAGTGCATGGTACCTGAGGAAAAAAATCTAAAAAAATTTTAAATAGGTCATTTTATTATTTCAAGGTGGATATTACATATAGCTCCTAAATTTACACCAAAAAAAGTGAATGCTAATAAACGAAAAAGTACCAGTTTGGGTCAGAAAACAACAACAAAAGAAGTTTTTATCAAATAAAGAAGCATCTGTTTTAAAATTCTATCTAGACAGATATCCTTTATGTTTCATGTAAAAATTTTGTATCTAATGTTAAAATGGTATTTTGTTAGATTTATACAAAGGAAAATAGGAAAAAATCATATTAGAACTTTAATACAATTAAACTTAATCATACACCCAGTAATCATTAACCCATAAACTGATATTAAGAAGACATTAATTATGCAGAGCAACTCTGGAATAATATATAATAAATGTGCTACAGTATAACTAAAACATAGAGACAAAGCAGAGATACCCTATATTTATAACATTTCCAAACTTACTGACAATTTTTTTCCAGATTAGTAAGAGGAAGACAAAGAGCTGAGGAAATACTCTAGTGAACCATATTATTCATTCAACAAGTATTGCTACCATGTTCTTTTCTAGATGGTGAGATATGTCAAAAACATTTGCCCCATGGATTGTGTGTTCTAGTAGGCCTAAATTTGTAACACAGTATTAAGCAAGGTTGTAAGAAATGACTATGGGAGTGCCCTTTTAGGTACATGATCAGGAATTTGGTTGGGAATTTGTTACATTGATAATACTTATTTGTCATTAAACTGGAGATGCTGAGTAGACATTTGTATCTGGAGATCGGATTTCATACAAAACAAAATATATACCTTTGAGAGTCAACATCTAAAATGAATGAAACTTGAAGCTATGAGATTGGATGAAAGAACGTCATCTAAGGAACAAGTTCCATAGCACTCTGTGGTAAGAAATTAGGTAGATACGGTGAAACCAATAAAGTTATCTGGAAAACATATCCAGTAACATATAAGGCTGATTATCCTCAAGACTGTTCAAAAATTTTCCCTTTTTTATTGAATTGCCTTTTCATCCCCACCCCAAAATCAGTGCTTCATATAAGTCCAGTTCTCCATATAGAGGTCTATTTACAGACCTCTATTGTTTCATACATACATATTTCTTAGAAAACACACTTTCTTGATTACTAAAGCTTTTAATGAGATTTGATACTAAATAGTACAGTTTTGCTCTTTTTCAAAGTTGTTTTGGCTATCTCAGAACATTTGCATTTCCATGTGAAATAGAAGCAGCTCACCAACTTCTACTAAAAAAAAAGAGAGAAAAAAGAAAACAAAAGAAAGAAATTTATATTGGGATTAACTTGAATCAATATATCAATTTGGAGAAAATTAGCATTTTAACATTATTGAACCTTCCAAGTAATGAACACAGAGTGTCTCTTAATTTTGATAGTCTTTAATCTATTATCAGCAATATTTAGTATCACAATGCAGATGTTACACATCATGTATAAAATATATCACAAAGTACTGAATAATTTTTCTGCAATTGTGAATGTTTTAATTTTAATTTTAGTATCTAAATTTCAATTGCCTAAGTTGAAAATTGAAATATAAAGTATGCTATGCATTAGTTTTTGTTTTATAAAAAAATAACTGATTTTATACATATCTATATATGTATAGAAAGTTATATATGTGGGTAAAGTGGAAGATGAATATGCAATAGGACTTTGACTTTAATTAAATCTAGCAGTAAGATTGGACTTTACCGGAAACAATATACACTGTTTTATTGTTTCACTTGCTAAAATAATTTAGCATTATTTTAGGATTTTAAAATTACATAGGAAGAAAAATAAACAATAAGTAAATGGGCAAAAAGGAACATCTTAAAATATTAACCTACACAAAATCAAATTATGGGCTGGGCTCTGTGACTCAGCCTGTAATCCCAAGCTTTGGGAGGCTGAGGTGAGTGGATTGCCTGAGCCCGCGAGTTCAAGACCCGCATGGACAACTTGGTGAGACCTCATCTCTATAACAAATCAAAAATTAGCCAGGTGTGATAATGCGCACCTGTAGTTCCAGCTACTTGGAAGGCTAAGGCGGAAGGATCACCGGAGCCCAGCAGGTCGAGGCTGCTGTGGCCGGGAGCAGCCACTGCACTCCAGTCTGCAAGACAGAGTGAGACTCCAACTCAAAAAAAAAAAAATCAAATTAGGGGGAAAGATTTTTCCCTAACCTAACATTGTCAACAGGCTGTCCAAGAATCTGATTTGCTCAAAAACTGTATTAAGTAGATGTTGCTCTTTTAGAAAAGCAGAAGTTTGTCACTCAAGTCTGGCACAAGAATATGTCTACTCCTCTCTAGATTTATTTGATTTTATTGCACCATGAGTATGTTCACTTTCTCAATTTGAATGGTATATTATATTAAAATCAAAGGGTTTCATTACAATATTAAAGGGATTGTTTCAGGAAAAAAAAACTATTGCAAATGAGAAAAATTGAAGAGATTTTCATCTGGTGAGCTTTGAAATAAACAGACAAAGAAGAAACTTAATGAGTTTCCACAAACATTTAAGGAGTGATTAGCATTTCACTGACACATTTTCATTACTTTTTATAGAGAAGAAAAAAGAGAAAAGAATGCTAAAATCACAAATTGTTTGGTTAGCTTTTAAGTAGGATTTCTTCACTGAAACAGCACTTAACAAATGAAAGATGCTAATTGTGAAATCATTATTCACAATAATAAACTACCAATCCTTTATTGTAAAGCTAGTTAATATTTGTCTTATATATGTATGTGTTACATTGTATTTTTATTTTCTTTTGATCCACATAATAGCAAGGCATTATGTCCATATTTATCTATAGCTATTTCTATCTGGGGGGATGTACATAGGGTCATATTACTTCTTATGTTAAGAAAACAAGATTTTTTTTATTTATTTTTTTATTTTATTTTATTTTTATTGTGATATTGAGGGGTACATTTAAGGGTTAGGTACACAAATATGTCTCATTCAGGCACCCTTGTTTGTAGGAAGTGTCCCCCCATCCCCAGACAGGTATTTACTGCCATTAATTGCTT
>CAUYQG010204857.1:0-16488 GCA_963574415.1 Tarsius wallacei | reverse complement strand
AGTGGGGACTGTGTCAGTTTCTGGTGGATACCTTTTCAGAGCACGGAATTGAGTAAAAAAAAAAAGACAACAGGGCTGGGCTTGGTGGCTCAGCCTGTAATCCCAGCACTTTGGGAGGCTGAGGCCAGTGGATTGCCTAAGCACGTTGGTTCCAGACCAGCCCAGGCAACTTGGCAAGACCTTGTCTCTACACTAGACAGAAAATTAGCCAGGCGTGTTAGTGCACACCTGTAGTTCTGGCTACTTGGAAGACTGAAACGGAAGGATTGCTGGAGCCCAGCAGGTTGACACTAGGGTTACCATGAGTGTGCCACTGCACTCCAGCCTGGGTGAGGGAGTGAGACTCCAACTCAAAAGAAAATAGAAAGCAAAAAGAAAGGAATTGGCAGTAGTGGGACACTGCCAGGGGAAGGGGGGCACATATCATCAATAAGGGTGCCTGATCCTAATCCAGGTGAAGTAAGGGCCAATGAGAGGCCAAAACTTCACCTGCACCGAGGCCACTTATGTACCCAATCCTGACTTGTACCCCAATCTTTAAAATAAAAAAAAAGAATCTGGGGCACAGAGTGGGAAGTCCCCAAGCACCTCTTTCCTCTCCTTAGCCTTGGGGCACACCCCCAACCTATGCTCCCCAATCTCTTTGTAAAGTTCAAATTATTGTCTCTTTACATTGAGGAAAATGAGTCCCTGAGAAGTCAAATGACATGCCCAAGGTCACAAGAGACTAACAGGATATGATGTGGCCAGAGGAGGGTGCTTCCTCTGGATTCTCCTTTTGCTCACTATTCTCCATTACCTTAGACCAGAGGCATGCTATAGGTGTCTAAACTAACCCCAAACCTCCTCCTATCCAGCACTCACCAATATGGCTACTTCTTTGTTGGGGCCTGAACTTGAGTGTCAGGATCTGAGACTCTAGTGCCTTTCATTAACTGCACGGTCCCTACTTTTCCCAAACCCTCTTACTTATGCACTCATTCTCTTTTCTTTAGATCCAGGGAAACATCAAGGGGTGAGGGAATGTGTGGTTCATACTGACATTGCTCAGTATTAATTGGTACAGTGGCTGTGGATCTTGTCCATAGTCCTATTATGAGTTGGTGAAAATGAATCACTGAGGTAGAGACTCCCTCCTACGCTGTACAGTCACAACTCCTCAGAAATAGTCCTGGGGCTAGATCCAGGGTTGGGTCTCATGTGATCAGTTGGGACATGAAGTTGAATGTGAAGAGGCAAGTCATGCCTAGAGGAAGGTGTACAGTATTATGCTCAGTCTAGTGTTTCTTTCTAGGTCATTCAATGAAAGAGACATCAGAGGAGAGAACCTCCTCCATCAGACCACAGCCTGTATTCTACCTCAGAAACTGGATGGGACTTTACAAAGGTCATCTCACAACGTTAGAGAAAAACAAATACATAAATCCTCTCTCCACTTCCACAATCACCTGCACTTCTGTGTCTGTGTTGGAGGAGGGAAGACTTCTGCAGGTCCACCATGTTCTGTCTTTAACTATATTGCCTGGAGCAAAAAGGCAAAAGAAAGTACTCCCTGATTAGGAATTCAGGGACAGTGTTCTGTATGTACCCAATTTATGGTTTGGGACAGAACTCCCAGATCTGCCACAACCAGAAGCATGATTAAAATCTGAGTCATTGATTTGTTTTGCTCATCACCTGGCCCCTGTGAAGGGGTTCCATAGTTTTTAGAGGTGAGGAAGAAGAGCCACCAGCTAAATAGGTATCAATACCTCCAATTCAGGCATCTTCTGAGGTAGGTGGAGGTCAGGGTCCTGGGCTAGAAATTTGTGCCTGTAAAAGATTTTATTTCTGGTTTGTTTGGATGGGTTTCCTGTCCAAATCATACCCCATATAATTCCAGCACTGTCACTCTATGGAATAAGTTATTGTCCTTGTTGTTCCTATGGAGACACCGAGACAAAGATAACATGGGTGGACATTGTGTGCCTCCATATGTGATATTCTGAGAAAGACCCAGCATTGCATATATAATATTCCCACCGAGAGTGCATAACTTGAATGTGGTCATGAAGAAATTTCAGTAAAACCCCAAATGAGGAATATTCAATTAAAAGAAAAGTTTGGCTGTATTCTTCAAAAAATTCAGTGACATGAAAGACAAAGGACATTATTAGGTGAACTGATAAAAATGGAATACTCATAGCAGCATAGATAAAAGTACATTTTATTAAGCCTAAATTAAAGAAGTTGATAACTGTAGTATGATTGTATAAGAAAGTGCCTCTATTGTTAAGAAATACTTTCTGAAGTAATTAGAATGAGATCAATGATAAATAAAACTCTCAAATTGTTAAAAAAAATAAGTTGGGGAGGGAGGGAGGAGAAAGGGAGGGAAGGCAATTGAGGTAAATTCTCAAAATAGCTGAACCTGAATAAATGATACACAGATGATCTTTTTTTACTATCCTTAGCCCTTCTCTAAAGTTTTGTACCTTTAAAATGTCTGTAGGTATAATTCCTGATTTTGAGTATCTGAAGGACTTTCAATCAATGCATGTAGGTTTTCTTCTGCTTTGTTCAAAACATTGAAGCAAATATAAAGACTCTCAGGAAAATTGGTTACTTGCAGGAAAAGGGACAAGGACTCCACCATGACTGCATAATTCATAGTACCCAGATCTCTCCTTTGTATTTGCTTCTCTTATCTTTCATTTTGCTTGGATTCAAGAGCATGAAAAGCAGGCTGGTAATAAGTGAGAGAGGAGTAGAGAAAGGACTGATAATTTTTTTGAACAGTCCTTAACCTTTTCTTTCCAAGCCCTCAACTCCCACCATTAGTGAGCTGCCTGAAATAATAGCCAGCATCTCTTTTGTATTTTCTGTGTTCCAGGCCCTAGATCCTCTCTTAATTTATTTTGTTCCCCTTCATGCCAATCTTTGTATAATCTATTATATATTTCTTCTATCTATCTTTTTCTTGTCTGTTCCCTCTACTCGAATCTGAGCATTATGAGGGCAGGGATTTTTGTCAGCTTTGTTCACTATTGTATCCTTAGTGCTTATTATAGTACCTGGCTTATAGTAGTCACTTAATATAAATATTTGAGGGATGAATGAATTTAGGACAGAGGAACGAAGGCTAGAACCTCACCCAATCATCAAAATTAATCCAAGTGGGTTAAATAATTAAAATTTTTTAAAAAGACCACAATAAAGACAATGAAATTAAATAAATTTCACCCTTCTGGAAGAGAAAAGAGCATTTAAACCAAAAATAATGTTAGCCTGCAAAATATTCATTTTGTATGTACTGTGTGCTAAACTCTATGTTCAGTGCTTCATATATTTAATATTTGCAAGGTAGGTACTGATATAACTTTTTTTTTTCAGAGAATGTGAGAAGATTTATTTATTTATTTATTTTTATTTTTTATTATTCAATATTTTTTATTATGATATTGTGGGGTACAGTTAAGGGTTAGGTATACAAATGTGCCTCGTTCAGGCACCCTTGTTGATAGGAAGTGTCTCCCCATCCCCAGACTGATATTTACTACCATTGATCCCATCACCCTCCCCCTCCCCCAGAGTTTCCCACCACTGTCAGTCATTTTCTTGTGGTAATACGTTGGATGATCAAGGTCTACTATATGAGTGAGAACATGATACTCAGTTTTTTGTTTCTGTGAGAGGTCACTCAGTATTATAGACTCTAGTTCCATCCAGGTTGCTGCGAAATTCTTGATTTTGTTCATTTTTATGGCTGCGTTGTATTCAATTGTGTATATGTACCACACTTTTTTAATCCAGTCCTCTTTTGATGGACAGGATGGTTGCTTCCAGGTTCTTGCTATTGGGAACAATGCTGCGATAAACATACGAGTGCAGGTATCTTTTTTATAGAGTGATTTGAGTTCTTCAGGGTATATTCCCAGTAGGGGGACGCGGGGTCATATGGGAGGTTGGTATTTAGAGCTTTTAGGAATCGCCACACTGCTTTCCACAGGGGTTGTACTAGTTTATACTCCCACCAACAGTGTAGAAGTGTTCCCTTTTCACCACACCTTCTCCAGCAACTGTTATTTTTTGAGTTATTGATAATTGCCATTCTGACTGGGGTTAGGTGGTATCTCAGAGTGGTTTTGATTTGCATCTCCCTGATGATTAGTGAGGTTGAACATTTCTTCATGTGTCTGTTGGTTGCTCGGATGTCTTCCTTTGAGAAGTGTCTGTTCATATCTTTTGCCCATTTTATAATGGGGTTGTTTGTTTTTTTCTTTTCCGCATGTTTGAGTTACTTGTAGATCCAAGATGTTAAGCCTTTGTCAGACCTGGAGTTGGCAAATACTTTTTCCCAATCTGTAGGCTGTCTCCCTGCTCTCTTGATGGTTTCTTTGGCTTTGTAGAAGCTTGTTAGTTTGATGAGGTCCCACTTGTCTGTCTTCTCTCTTATGGCCTGTGGGTTTCGAGTTTTGTTCAGGAAATGGATGCCAGTTCCAATTTCCATGAGGTTATGTCCTTCTTTTTCTATGGTTCTTATGGTTTGAGGTTTAACATTTAGGTCTCTGACACATTTGGAGTTAAATTTTGTGTATGGGGATAGATAGAGGTCCTGCTTCAATCTTCTGCATGTGGTCAGCCAGTTTTCCCAGCAGCATTTACTGAATAGGTTCTCCTCTCCCCATTGGTAGGAGGTAGAGGCTTTGTCGAAGATGAGTTGGTTGAGAAATTGAGGTTTTGCTTCTGGAATCTCAATTCTATTCCATTGGTCTGAGCTCATACCAATCCTACTGAAGGTATTCCAGGTGATTGAGAAAGATGGAACCCTCCCCAAAACATTCTACGAAGCCAACATCACACTGATACCCAAGCCAGGTAAAGACCCAACAAAGAAAGAAAACTACAGGCCAATATCCTTGATGAACATAACTGCAAAAATTCCCCATTTTCTTAATGGTTTCTTTGCTTTGCAGAAGCTTTTCAGTTTGATGAGATCTCAGTTGTCAATCTTTTCTCTTATGGCAAGGACATTTGGGGTTTTGATCAGGAATTGGTTACCTATTCCAATTTCTGTAAGGGTGTCGCCTACATTTTCTAAGATTTCTATATTTTGAGGTTTTACATTTAGATCTTTGATCCATTTGGGGTTGATTTTTGTGCTGGTGATAGGTAGGCATCCTGTTTCATTCTTCTGCGTGTGGTCAGACAGTTTTCCTAGGACTATTCACTTAATAAGTTCACCTCTTTCCAGTGGTTGTTAGTGGAGGCTTTATTGAAGATGAGTTGGTTGATAAATTGAGGTTTTGCTTCTGGAATCTCTATCCTTTTCCATTGGATAGAATGTACCAATGTCAAGTACATTCTTATACCAATGTCAGGTGGTTTTGATTATTGTAGCCTTATGATAAAGTTTAAAGTTTGGAAGTGTGATTCCTCCCACTTTGTTTTTGGCTATTCATTGTTGTTTGTGTTTCCATATGAATTTCTGTATTGTCATTTCCAGGTCTGAGAAAAATGATGCTGGTAGTGTAATGGGTATTGTATTGGATCTGTAGATTTCTTGGGTATGATGGATATTTTAACAACAATAATTCTTCCAATCAATTAGCATGGAATATTTTTCCATTTGTTTAAATTTGTTCAAATTTCCTAGTTTAATTTTAATCCTTCATTTTCAGAAATCTTGTTTTTAAACTTAAAAATATTCCTTATTAAAACCATTTTATATGATATACTAAATGCACTGTCTAGTGCATTCAGCCTGCTACAACAAAATGCCAAATATTGAGCAGCTTATAAGTAGCAAGAATTTATTCCTCCCAGTTATGGAGTCTGGGAAGTCCAAGATCAAGCTACAAGTAGATTCAAGTCTGATGAGGACCGGTTGCTCAGCTCCCAGATGGTCATTTTTTTGCTGTTCCCTCACATGGCGGAAGGGGCTGAGAGCTCTCTGGTCTTTTCTCATAAGAGCACTGGTCCCCACATTTGAAGGGACCACTTCCATGGCGTAATCATCCCCCACATGCCCAACTTCTAAATACCATCCCAGTGGGCTTAGGTTTCAACAGAGTTTTGCTATGGTACATAGTATGCTCTTTTTAAAAGAGAATCACTTTAGAAAGCAAGATCTCTAAAACATTCAATAATATATGCAAAAGCATTTGGATTTTTTTTTTAATTTTTGAAACTTTATATTTAGTCATATTTAGCATTAAGAAAATAGGAAGAGCACAATTAAATAATGTTTTTAATTAGTGAAAAGAACCAAAAATGTTCTTATTTGGAATCAAATAACATTATTCCTTTTTTTAAGGAAATGTAAACTAAGTCTCAAAACAGAGAATGAAATTTTTTATTTCTTCTTTCTCCAGAATATATGTACATATATAAAATTAAAGATAAACCGATACTTTTAAGTTTAGAAAATAAAGGAAAATTAGACTAAAGGAGCTAAAAATATGATCAAATGTAGTTGTAGAAAATAACTGTTACACACATAGTAAAATCATTAATAAAATTTTGGACGTCATGAAAAACATTGACCATATATGTGTGTGTACATTCACTTTCATCCACCAATTCTCAATAAGGACAACTTGCTGATAGAAAAGAATGATGAAGTCAAAAAGAAAGTGAGACACATCTCTAAGCAATACTCACTTCCAAAAGAAAAATTTCAGATTTGCAATCATATATTCATTCAGTGAAAAGAGCCAATTCAATTGCTAGCTTCTCAGGTGATATTAAACAGTGATGCTCATTTCTGAGACTTCTGTTGAAAATGATATACAAGTTATTAGTAGCATTTGTGAAATCTCTATGGCTTTCTGCCCTTGGTGTATATGGTAAGATTGCACTTTTAAGATACCTGAAAAAGTCAGACATTGTCATGTGATCAGCTCTAGTTGCTGAAATGTGAGATGAAATGCTGAGTGTCATTTTCAGGCTAAAACTTTGAAAGCCAGCTCCCAATCTGCTACACTATCCCCTGTTTCTTTGCATAGCTTCTGAATGAGAATAAAATACACAACAGAGTTTGCAGCCAACCCACCACCAGCAAAATAGGACTAGTTGCAGTAGTAAGAACTAAGTCTCTGATAGGGTACTGTTCAGGAAAAGTTTAACTTAGCAGACCTGAGGGTAGAGGATGGATATGTATATTTGATCTGGAGAAAGAAAGATAGTACATATTAATGCTTTACCAGTTCTTGGTCTTTCAGACTTGTAGTAGAATTCCTTTTCTTGGAGCTTTGAGAAGAATTTGGCATGATCCTGTGACTTAACTACAATGCTCATCTACAAGTTGTCAGCAGAATGGAAGGGCATGAAAGAGTGCATGAGGGATATGCCAAATTTCTACTCGTTTTCCTCTGGCTAGAACGCTCAATCAGAAAAGGATATTAGGTTAGTGAGTTTTAAGCCAGTGCCTGAAACAATGCATACAATTCATCACTACATTTCCATTTCACTCTTTTTACTACACATTAAATCACCAAGCTCTTAGCAAGGAAGACAGTCGCATATCCAATCTAATCACTAGATTTAGCATGAGTCCAAGATCTCCTTATGTTAAATAATTTTTCCATCAAGTTTGGATAAAGGTCCTCATTGCCTGGTGACTCAAAAAGAAAAGAAAGGAAAAGAAAAACTGCTATACAATTCAGCAATCCCCACTACTGAGTTTTTATACAAAGGAAAGAAAATCAGTTTGTCAAAGGGATACCTGCACCCCTGGGTTTATTGCAACACTATTCACCATGGGGAAGATATGGAATCAACCTAATCCAAGATATGGAATCAACCCAATGGACAAATAGATAAAGAAAATATGGTATATATACACAATAGAATACTATTCAACCATAAGAATTAAATAATGCCATTTGAAGCTACATAGGTGGAATAGAAGTAATTTCACTAAGTGAAATAAGCCACAGAGAGATGAGTCTTACACATTCTCATATTGGGAGCTAAAAGGATTGGTAGAGAGAAGAATGAAAATGAAGACAGATTGGTTAATGGGTACAAAAATATAGTTAGATAGAAGGAATAAGCTCTAGTATTCAACAGCACGGTAGGGTGACTATAGTTAGCAAAGATATATTTGAAATTTCAAAATAGCTGAAGGAAAAGATTTGAAATATTCCCAACAGTTAGATTTAATTATTATACATTATATGTTTGTGTCAAAATATCATATGTATCTCATAAGTATGTACAACTATTATGTATATCACTGAAATTATTTTTAAAATTAAAAAAAGAAAATGTTGATGGAACATTCATTGTGCAATATTGGTGTAGGAAAAAGATAACTTCCATAAACAATTTTATTCAGAGAAGAAAGAGAAACAAACTTATGAAATACTGTGAAAATTCCCAGACTGGCAGTGAGGACATTTCTTCACTTAGACCTTAATTCTATAATTTGGGAGAAACTCATATCCACTGCTTTTTGTAGCCTCTGCTTTCTCTACTGCTGCATTTAAAGAAGATACATATGCATCTCCTTCCTGTGGTCATCTTTTAAAACCCCTTTCCTGCATGTGTGAGTTTGGGGGCTGGAGCCTTGTCTAAGGCTTAAAAAATGAAAAGCTTTATGAACTGAAAATAATCAGCCATTGTTTTAATGGAAAACAATTGAAAGTGAGGGAGAATGCCTATATAAAAGATCTGTTAACAAATAGCCTCAGAAGTCATCCCAAGCGGTACGGTGCCCTCAGAAGAAACATGAGGACTGACCAGCAAAATGGGATAAAGTCTTCATGTGCTTTGAGTGTAAAAAACAAACAAACAAAACAACATGCAAACAGAATTGTGAACACTAAGAAAGGACTAACACTAAGAGAGGGCTAAGGCAATCTATGCCTATGAAACTTGTAACCCTATAATTTTCTAACTCCTTTCTCCACAGCAGTTTAAAATGATAATTATTATGTCTCCCACACCATTGCATCTCACAGACACTTGATTTAAAGCCGATAATCCAACATACCAAGGATGATACAAGACCAAAAGGTGTAAGTTTATCCATATACTTTCCTAAATAATCAAGCTACCATATCTCAAAACCTCATCTTTATGGAGTAGGAGGGGAAGACGGCAAATCAAAGTGAGCAATTTGAGTAGTGTTTAAAGAACAATCCACAATGATGTGCGTGGTTTGAAAGGAAACCACAAGTACTACTGTATGACGATAATGGGGCTCTTATTATCTCAGAACCTGAAATAATAAAAGGGAGTATAATTTGTAAACAGAAAGTTGGTGAGGATATTAACTTCCAGGTGCTGTGATTTTACTCAATTGATGCAGATAGCACATGCTGATCTTAAAGTATTGGATTAGACAGGGAAAATATACACAAGACCACCCTCTGAAACCTCTCTCTAATATCCTGGCGCTACTCTCTATCAGTTGAACTTAATTGGAAACATGAGGATAGGGAGGCTCCTTTTTGAGTTCTAAGTCAACCTCTTAGGACAAAAATAAAAGTTGAGAGGCACAGAGAGTGGATCCAGGGCTAAAATAAAAGATATCTGCAACAGAAACCAACATTGGCTAAAACTTGGAATGATGTCCAGGAGCTATAACTGTATAACACACCATCTCAAAGCTTAGTGAGTTAAAACCAAAGCAATGTCGTATGAATTTCTGGGTTGGCTCCTTGTTATTGTGGTCTGAATGTTTGTCTCTCTCCTCCCCCAACCACCAATGTGTTAGTATCAGGAGGTGGGATCTTCAGGAGATGATTAAGTCATGCCCTCATAGGTGAGATTAATGTCCTTATAAAAGAGTCTCTAGAAACCTGCCTTGTCTCTTTTACCATGTGAGTACACAGTGAGAAGAAACCATCTATACACCAGGAAGATGGCCTTCACCAGATGCTGAATCTCTGGGCATGTTGTCTTGAACTTCACAGCCTTCAGAACTGTGAGAAATATGTACTTGTTGCTTATAAGATACATGGTTTGTGGCATTTTGTTGCTGCAGCTTGAATGAACTAAGACATTCTTGGACCCTAAAAAGGACAGTAGTGAAAACTTGAGGAAATTGGTTGAATATTTATACTATATTTGCAACTTTTTTAAACCTAAAATTATTTCTATATAAAAAGTTATAGTAAAAATAATAATAATTTGTCATTACCTTTACAGGGCTAAGAGTGGATAGGCCTTAACTAAGCATTTCTCTTTGAGGACTTTCATGAGTTTCAGTCATGTTGGCTGAGGATGAAATTGCCTGGAGGCCAAAGTGTTGCCTCTCTGAAAAGACCAAAAAAGTTGAGGAAATCTCTCTATGTCTCTATTTTGTCACTCCATATTCTCTTGTCAGAATGGCAGCTTCAGGACAGCTAGAGTACCTACATTGTAGATCAGGACTCTTAAGGTGCATGCCCCGAGAGAAAGAAAGCCAGGTAGAAGCCATATTGTTTTCTATAGTATAGATTTGGAGATCCTATAGCAGTCGTTCTACTGCAACATGTTGGTTGCTGCTATTAGAAGAGTTTCTCTAGTTTCCAAGAGAATGACTCGAATCACTGCAACTCAATGGAGCATTGTCAGTATCTCAGTAAAGCATGTGGGATGGGTCTAGTATCCCATGGAGCTGACTTACATAGGTGGATGGTTCACATCATTTCTCAATTCTACCCTCAGTGGCATCACGTTGATGTTTTGAAATCAAGCATAGTAGCACTATTCACAACACAAAAACTGACAAAAGTGGCAAATTTCAAAATCCCTCCTCCAACACTATCCACGCCGCCCGCTGTTAAACACTTATCTGTACATTACTAGAAGGGTAATATCATGGTACATCCATCTTTGAAAAATTCAATCTATCTCACAAAACGTCCCTACATTTACAAAGTGGAGAAACTCAAATGATGAGCAAAAGGTGTGAAATCAACAACCAGAGCAATAAAACTGGTGTTATCAGTGACCAGGCATGTGGAATACAAATGTTTTCCGTGACACAATTAAACGAAATTCATAAATTTTCAGGCAGATTAAAACAAACTTGTGTATGCAAGTCAGTAGCTAAACAACATGATAAAGCTATTTTATTTAACTTTTTTTTTTAATGAGTAAGGATCTCACTCTGTCACCCAGGCTGGAGTGCGGTAGTATGCTCACAGCTCACCCTGGCCTCTACCTCCTGCACTCTTCTACCTTAGCCTCCTGAGTAGCTGGGACTACTAGTGTGCACCACCATGCCTGGCTAATTTTTTTGTTTTTTTGTAGAGATGAGGGCTTTGAAGTCTTGGACTCAAACGATCCTCCAGCCCCAGCTTCCCAAAGTGTGGAATTAGAGGAGTGAGTCACCATGCAGGCCCTCATTTAACTGCAAGTTTTAGAAATTTGATAGCAGTCCTCTAGTTAGTTATAACCAAGACAGGGGAAAAATAAGCCTCCGAAACTGTGAAAAAAATAAATCTTTGTTGTCTCTGGTAGTCACTGCTATTTTGTTGTAGCTAAACACTGTCTGTACTTTTAAGATTTTCCCCATTCTTGAACTAAGTTTGCTATGACAAACTGAGACAGACAGAAACAATTAGAAGCTGAAGTGCTCAGAAGATGGTCATTAAATCCTGTCTTCCCCTCTCCACATGAACAGGCTTTGGGAAAAAAAAAAAGACCTAATTCCGAGTTGGGGGAAAAAATACAAGACAGGCATGAAATAATGTTGCCACAAAAAATCAAAAACCTATCAAAACCTACTTGCCATATTATAGGGATTTAGTGGTCAACTTGAAGAAGCTTCCACTGTAAAAGATTCAATAATATAAGCATCATAAAAAAATCAAAATGAAACATGCAAGACTTGCAACAGATTGGAATACATTAAATATGTTGAAATTTATGGATTTCTAATGGTGGAAAGCAAAAAAGTAAAAATAAAATTTAAAAAGTCCTCTTTGACTACTTTTAAATGATGTGGGAGAATTAAGTCATTATTTTATTTTTTAATAAATAAAACCGAATAAAAATATATTTCTCTTTGCCCATGCATACTGTACCATGACATACATAAGTAGTTAAAGAAGGATGTTTTCCTTTCAGAGGTATAATGAATAAATAAGATAATATCAAATTATACATGTTCTATTTTTCTACCGCTGAACAGGCTATTAGCAAAACAGCAACAGCAATATCAACAAAAAACAGTCTGAGATTATTTACTTGCTGATGAGAGAACATAGTACAATTCAGTCTTATTGCTAAAAAATAAATAAAATAGGAATAATAATAGATTCCAAATCAGATCAATCATTTAGATTTGATTATAAGTTTATACAAAGCACAAGGGTGAAGAGAAGATGATGATGAAACACAATGTTACAATACAATCTTTCTGAATTTTAAGTAGGAAAAAGAGTATAATTTCTTCAACAAATAAATTGCAATGTCAAAAAAAATAGAGATAGGGTGGATGACCTATGGATTTAAAAAATAGCAATTAAGAAACACATTAAACAACTGTACTAGATTGTCTTTACCTAGAGTTTGAGCTGATCCTACAAAAGCTAAGAATATATAAGGCAATCAGAGAATTTTAATCACTGACTAAATGTGAATGTAAGAAATTATAGGCTGGGTACAGTAGCTCAAGCCTGTAATCCCAATATTTTGGGAGGCCATGGCAAGAGGATTGCCTGACCTCAGGGGTTCGAGAGCAGTCTGGGAAACTTGGTGAGACCTCATCTCTACAATAAATCAAAAAATAAGCCGGAAGTGATAGCGTGTACCTGTATTTCCAGCTACTTGGAAGGCTGGAGTGAAAAGATCAACTGAACCCAGCAGGTGGAGGCTGCAGTGTCCATGAGCGTGCCACTGCACTCCAGCCTGGGGGAAAGAGTGAGACTCTGACTCAAACAAACAAACAAACAAAAAACAAACAAAGAAATTGTTTTAGATCTAACAATAGTATTGTGATACACATTTAAAAGATTTTTGTCTTATAGCGATATATAAAGTTACAGGAAATTTTTCAAGTGAAGGTTGAATTTGTTTTTTGATGATGTCTTGCATTAATGGTAGCTTGGTTTCCTGTAAGTTTGATCATCTTTCCTTTAATTTAACATAAATTTGGCCTATTTATTTATTTTTAACATTAATAAAAGGCTTGTGTTTGAAAATAATTCCTTCAGGTAAGATTTATATTTCTGCCTCTACATATAAAGGGCATACCAATTGTGATATTTCATTCATTTAATTGCTCTGTATTGTTTTACTAATATGAAGCAGCAAACTTCTATGTTAGAACATAAATGTAGTCATAACGTCTCATAGAATATAATTGGCATTATGTATTTACATATGTACATTTTTTTTTAATGTGAAACTGAGAGTCAGATTTTGTCTTGGTCACCTCTCCACATTTGCGTTGCCCCCTGCTAAACTTCTCTAAGAATGTGGTTACTATTTGAGCCGCAATATTATTTGTCTAAGGTTTATTTCTAGAGTTTCCCTAAGCCCAAGGCCCGTCTCTTTCCTTTGCAAGTTGAAAATATGACCCCAAAAGTTGTATGAACAGAGAATTGAGGCAAGCACTCAGGAGTCTTGAAACAGCAACAATAACAATATGTTAAATTGTTGAAAATTCAAATGGATGTCCTTCCCTCCCACTGAGCATCTATGCTGACTCAGTGACAACACTTTTGCCTGTCCTTATCTAAACTTTTTTCTCCCCCCCTCAGTGACCAGTCATTATCATTACGACTCTTTTATAATATTCATCTCTAGCTCCACCACCTTTAATTTCAGCACAAATTATCATCCCTTACCTCCTTCATACCATTTAGGAAGTTCACGCATGAGTATCCTCAACTCAGGCTCTAATAATTCACATAGCCTTATTTATATCTCATCGACGTTTTCCTTTCCCTCAATCTTAAATTAATGCTGTAGTTAATCTCTACACCAGTGTCTTTATCTGATACACTTCCTTCTTGTATTTCCTTTAAAATATTACAAAATCCAGACATAAATGCCATCTACCTGGTCTCTGTTTACACTGCCCCTTAGACTTTTGCCCATTTTGTTAATCATTAACTCCTTCACTTTAATATAATTGAGATTCTGATTCAGTTACTACTGTCTCCTTGGAATCTTATCTCATCAATTCTTCTCTCTATGCTATTTCTCCACCTTCATTTACCTGTGTATGGATCCCTTACCCCATGAATAAGCCCAAATCTCTCTCCATGCTTCTCTTCCTCCCTCGTCTTCTTTCTCTCTCTTTCTCTCACAAACATCTACCAAAGAGATTCATCACTGATTCCATTTATAACTTCAAACATTTTTGTTACTTTTATTGGAGTATAGTTGACAAATAAAGGGTATATGTATTTAATGTGTACAATGTAATGTCCTTATACACATATACACTGTAAAACAATTATCACAGCCAAACTAATATAAACATATCCAGCACCTCACAGAGTTAGCTTTTCTTCTTTGTGGTGAGAACACGTAGGATCTATTTTTTTGGCCAATTTCAAGAATAAGATGCATCAAGGAGGAAATCCTGGTGTTGTGTAGGAACCTGCAGGACATTTTGCTAAGTGAAATAAGCTAGTCACAGAAAAACGAATATACATAATTTGACTTGCTTGTGGTAACTGCAAACTCTTTGATGTCTTCTTTACTTCACTAATAAGCTTCTCCAAAGAGTAGTAAGCTCTTAGTGACATCTATTCTTTACTAAATACTTACTCCAATCCCCAGTGCAATTTGGCAGACATCTCCACAACTATGCTGAAATTGTTTTAGAGTAGTCACTAATGAATTTTTAATTACTAAATCTACTAGAATAATGGACAAATATCTATTATCTAAACTCATCTGGACATAGGATTTGGTGCTGTAGTACTGATTTTAATTTCTTTTCCCCACTCTCGCCTACTCCCTCAGTGGCACTACTGCTTTCTTATTCTCCTTTTGAACTTGATCAGTTTGAAATGCTTGCTTTGGTGACACTCTTTCCTTCCATGGAGTATTAGGAGACAATTCTCCATCGGCTTCTCATGTTTCTGTGTGTCTTATGAACAGAGGCACTGACAGCTTTTGTTCAAAGACCTATTTTGCAGTAGGCAGAGTAATGCCGTCTTCTTACCCCAAAAAGTTTCACACCCTAATCCCTAGTACTTGTGAATATGTTTGTTATATGTAAAACTTGATTTTGCAAAGGTATTTGGGATATAAGAAACATAATATAAGTTTATCATGGAGAAGCTAATTTAATCACATCAGTCCTTAAAAGTAGAACTTTCTACAGTGGGAAGCAGAAGAGAAAGACATATTACAAGTACAGCAGAGATTGTATGTGATTTCTCTAGCTTTGAGATATAGGGGTCCTTGAATAAGGACCAGAGATAATCTCTAGATGCTAAGGGATCCTCCAATTGGCATACAGCTAGAAAACCCTATGAGCACAAGAAATTAAATTTTGCATCAACTTGAATGAACTTAACAGCAAATTCTTCTCAGGGTCTCTAGGTAATAGCCAGCTAGCCAACACCTTTATTTCAGGCACCCCGGAAGAGAAGCCAGTTGAGTTAACCCTGATGTCTGACCCACATAATGGTGAGATCCTAACTTTGTGCTATTTTAAGCCACTAAGTTTGCGATAATTTCTTATATAAGCAATTTAAAATGAACATACGTTTCAAGGACATTCATGTATCAGGCAGTCTTGGAAAGAAATGATGTTTCCCTCCAAAGCAGAGGACAGGTTTGTTTGCCATCCAGTATGATAAGGATAAGATTGTTCAGGGCAAAGATCTGGTAAGCTTACTTGTAATCTCTTTATTTTTTTTTAATTGAGGTTTCTATTCTTGAAGTTCTCACAAAAACTCATTACCTGAGTAACGTCCATCCATAATCACCCATATAATCCCTTGTAGAGCTTAAGATGCAGGGAAAACTGGTGTAAACAAGAGTGTCATGCAATACCACAAATTGTTTTTGACTCCAGAATCCTGAGCATGTTATACCAGCATTCAAGAAATTGTGGAATGCTTTCAAAGAGCACAAGGTCTCATACCTTACACAGTTATTGATATAGAGTTCTTAAACATTGGCAAGAGTCATCTTCTGTCTAAATGCATAATTCTTCCTATATTTCACACTATATCTAAACCATCAGATGAACTATTGTAGCTACCATGGCTTCACATACGTTCAAGTCTCCCCAAATCTACTTATTCACTCTATTCATTTCTCCTTATGGTCAGACAAAAGCAAGTCTACGGTTGGAGGATATGATATGATATTTTATTTCCCAAGATGTTTATGGTTGATTTTTTTTCTCCATATGCATGCATATCATCTCCACATATTATTTGCTTGGGAAGTAGATGTTAACTATTGACACCTCAAACAAGAAAAAAACAAAAATAAAAGAAACTCTGCGAGGTGATGGATATGTGAATTAGCTTAACTTCTGTAATTATTTCACATTGTATATGTGTATAAGAATATCACCTTGCATACCTTAAATAT
>CAUYQG010204856.1:0-15927 GCA_963574415.1 Tarsius wallacei | reverse complement strand
TTTTTGCTGCAATCTCACCATCACTATGCCTATGTATAACTTTGCTGTCAAATGCCATCATTTAGTTGTGCAACTACTATCTGAATTAAAGTAGGAACATTTTTCAGTTTATGCACGCAATCCTTCAAAGTTAGGGAAGGTCTGTCAAACAGGATCCATGGGGCTTTCACCTCCAACATGGCCGCATTTGGCTGGAGCCTTTCTCACAACTGGCGTTTTTCCTGTCCTCAAGTCCCTTTTACCTTACTTTCCTTAGGGATTGCAGCTTCCGGCAACCCACTACTGGGGAGAGGAGAACCTATTCAGTAAATGGTTCTGGGAAAACTGGCTGACCACATGCAGAAGATCGAAACAGGACCCCTACCTATCCCCATATACAAAAATTAACTCTAAATGGATCAGAGACCTAAGTGTAAAACCTCAAACTATAAGAACCTTGGAAAATGCAGGAGACACTCTTATAGAAATTGGAACTGGCAACCAATTCCTGATCAAAACCTGAAGTGCCCATGCCATAAGAAATAAGATAGACAAATGGGACCTCATGAAACTGACAAGCTTCTGCAAAGCCAAAGAAACCATCAAAAAGAGAGCAGGGAGACAGCCCACAGACTGGAAAAAAGTATTTGCCAACTCCATGTCTGACAAAGACCTAACATCAACGATCTGCAAGGAACTCAAACTTGCTGAATAGAAAAAACAAACAGCCCCATTACAAAGTGGGCAAGAGATATGAATAGACACTTCTCAAAAGAAAACGTACCAGCAGCCAACAGATACATGAAAAAATGTTCAGCCTCACTAGTCATCAAGGAGATGCAAATTAAAGCTACACTGAGATACCACCTAACTCCAGTCAGAATGACCATCATCCATAACTCAAAAAATAACAGATGCTGGCGAGGATGTGGCAAAAGGGAACACTTTTACACTGTTGGTGGGAGCATAAACTAGTAGAACCTCTGTGGAAAACAGCTTGGTGATTCCTAAAAGTTGACCTTCCATATGACCCTGCAATCTCCCTACTGGGAATATAACTGAAAGAACTCAGATCACTCTATAAAAAAGATACCTGCACATGTATGTTTATCGCAGCATTGTTCATAATAGCAAGAACATGGGACCAACTGTGTTATCCATCAAAAGAGGACTGGGTTAAAAAAATGTGGTACATATACACAGTGGAATATTACGCAGCCATAAAGAACAAAATCATGAACTTCACAGCAACCTGGATGGAATTAGAGTTTCTAATACTGAGTGATCTTTCACAGAAACAAAGAGCAGACTATCACATGTTCTCACACATAAGTAGACCTTGAACAGCTACCATAATACTATAATGAAAGGATTGACAGTAGCAGGAAACTGTGTGTGTGTGTGGGGGGGGGTGGGATTGACAGTAGTCGAGAGCTGCCTGAAGGGGGGGTCAAATCCCATTAACAAGGATACCTGCACAATGAATATTTGTATACCTAACCCTGAATTGCACCCCACGATTTAAAAAGAAAATAAAAAGAAAATTGGGTAGTTTACAATTTTTAACCATCTGTTAATTGTTCATGACAATATAATTTTAATACCTACATATTTAAAGACTATTTGGGAGTATATTAATATTTTCAGTGTGCAAACAGAGTCTTATTGCATTTAAAATTAAAATGGGTATAAATTTTTTTCTTTAAAATAATTGTTAGGATACCTAAGTGGGTATTTTTATTTGTTCTATATTAATTGCTATGTACACTCTCCTGAGTGCTGATTTCTAAGGGAGGAAATTTTGTGATTAAGATACAATGATCATAAATTGTCACAAGGAAGAACACACCTCATATTTTATATTTTAAGTGAAATAACTTAGAAAGTAAATATAATAAAAGCGAGGAAAAAATAAACTCAATTTAAGGAAAATTTAGACACTTTTTCTGATCTGGCCACGTCCAGTCTCACTCTTTAGAAATTACTACTGGAGCTTTCCTGCTGAAGAACAGGCCTGATCACTTCACAAATTTGCAAAGTATTTTAAGGACTCTCTGAAGAGTATAGCAGAAATAATGTTGCCTATTGCTTAGGGTAATCAGAAAATAAATATAATTTTATCACTTATTCTTGATGAATTTTATTGTCAAATATTTGGAGAAAAGTTCACTTTCCTATTTATAATTTCAAATAATTCGCAGATTGAAGCAATTAACATAGATTTTAAAAGAATTTTGATGATTTCAGGCATCCATACTACAATGTCTAATATTTCACAGGAATAGGCAGTTGGTTTCTAGCTGAATTATTGTAATGTACTGTGTCTTAGTTTTCAGAGGTTCAAATTATGCAAGACAAACTAATTTTTCTTGTTATGTTAGAGGATATACTAAGTACAAGAGAAGCTGCAGAGAGTAAACCAATTTGAGTGTGGAGAACAATATAAGAAGAATTTAGTTTCACATCATAGTTTGGGAATAAACCTAACGGCTTTTTTTTTAAATTATTAAAAGTAATTTGGCCTGCACACTACTTGCTGGTGGTAGCAACAATCAAACATTGTGACTCTAGCTGATGAACCACAAGTAAGGATGAATATTTTGTAGGTACCCAATAAGCCCTTGTTGATAGATAGCTCCATTTTTGCTGCAGTCGGATATCCTAGTCATTTATATATTGATAAAACTTCTCAGCATACCTCAGGATAGCAATAATGAGAGCCTGTTAGGTATGATTGTGGTCTAAAATTATTTAGTCTAGTTATTGTCTTCTGGAACAGATTTCCAAGAACAAAACTTAGGAAAAATCCCTACTGATACAGTACCTAAACTTTCTGATTTTCAGCAATGCCCCCTTAGTATTGAAACTAATTCCTGATAGCTTATGTAACTACAATATTAAAATATTCCTTAATAAGAAAAAGTGAAAAATATATTTTTAAGAGCTTAGAAAACAGAAACATAAGTTTATACTACAAAAATATTTGAATTTTCAGTCTTTCAATAGTTCTAAATTAATTTGACAAAAACTTGCCAATACATCAAAGGAAATTCTTCTTGGTAATAAAAATCAAACCAAATAAGCAACTACAAGTAATATAAACAACACAAATGCTATTTGTCTGGTACTTTTTTTTTCATGAAGCATGGATAAATGGCTATAGAAACAAGTAAATGTCAGATATGAATTACAAATGACTTTAATTAAGAGAACAAATAGATGTTCAACACAAATGCTTGGTACGCAGGTCACTGTATTTGACTTCTTGGCTGTTAATGATATAAAATTATCTTTATTAAAAAAATTTTGATCCTTTTTCATTCATTTGACCAAATTGATGCTTTTTTATTAATATTCTGTTGTTTTTTAAATTTGAGGCAAGTTCATTTTTTACTAGATAACCAATTTTTTATGAAATCAATAAAAACCAATGTCTTGAGATCTTTTAAGTTTTCCTTTTTGGACAAAACTGCTTGTTGTGGTCTTAAAACTCATGGGAACATCTGTGCAAATAACAGCACACATCATTACCCTGAATGAAAGTGACAGTTGGCAATTTAGGACACCTAGGCTATATACACCCAAGGAAACTCCATACAGAGTCTATGTTATCCCGCTGCCAACCTCATTAGGGTTGGTGCTTGCTTGTCCCAACTCTAATGAAGGAATGAGTCAGCCCAGTTAAGCTCAACCTAACATTGTCCCCTCCCAGGAGATAAGAGGAAATCTCATGTCAATACACATCTTATGGATTAGCTCATAGTCTGAGGCATTGAAGAGTTTCTCTACAGATGACAGTGACCAATTCTCCTCAGAACTCAACCTCTTCACCTTCACATCACCAGATCCCTTGCAGATACTCTCCAGAACTAGCCCAAATTGTGGCAACCACGTAAGGCAGTTAGACTCAGAAGATAACAGAACTCACAGACATTGGGTTCTCACAGATTACCATCCCTAAGGAAAGCGAGGAGTATACCACATCAGGGAGGACCCCAAGGAACAAATACATAGTTAGCACATAGACTTCTCAGTATCACAGATATCCTGGCCTGAGGGAAGTTTTCTTCAGTAGAGATGCAGACACAGTGCTAGACTCAGCAGGGAAAGGTGGTGATTCTGCCCCAGTAGTCGAGCTGCCCAGGTGCTCATGAAGGGTCAGGGGACTTCTCCACCCCCATGCCAACCACTGCAGACATTTGCATCTCTCAGGGGATCTCAGTATGTTGTACCTGTCAGTACCCTTTCTACAGGATTCAGGGGAAAGGGCAACCCCAGCAGAGGTGGCCCTTCAGGCTCTCCTAGCTCAAGGGGTGAAATCCTACTCCCTCCCTACAAGGAACTTCAAGGTTCCTACAGATGGTGAGAGGTGCATGTATTATCTGAAACATACCGCTATTGGGAAAGAAGATAAACTTTGTGAGTCCTCTGACATTCTATCCCCAAAGGAGAAGGTGAACCTATATAAGAAGGGGGACTCCCCCAAATGCAGATTTATCTTTTGGAGGATAGGCTCCTTGTAGTACAGGCTTCCCCCACCAGGTAAGTGTTCTAGGAACCCATTCACATCATTGTACCAGCTAGTGTTGTGAGAGACTGCATTCGGCTTCAGTGAATTTTTTTTTGGCGATTCTTTCAATGCATTTGCCCATTTTGTGATTTACGTGTACAACTGTCCACACCATGCTGAGTGTTCAGCAGTTTTCGATCAAAAGCAGCATGACCCCTGTGCCCCATACTCCATGATATCACTCTGAGTGACTTCTTTGTTTGTTTGGTTGTTTTTTTTGAAAAGATAAACAAGAGTGAAGGACCACTTGCTAAATTAATTAAGAAATGAAGAGAATAGTTAGGGCAATCGGAAATGAAAATAGAGACATTACAACTGATACAATGGAAATACAAAAGATCATTTGAGATTATTATAAACACTTCTATGCAAACAAACAAGACAGTCTATACAAAATGAACAAATTATTAGAAACATACAACTTCCAACTTTGAATCAGGAAGAAAGAGTAACCCTGAAAAGACAAATAACAAATAACAAGATTGAACCAGTAGTTTAAAATTTCCTAGCATAAAAAATCTAGGATCTGACAGACTCATAATCAAATTCAACCAGACTTTAAAAGAAAAACTGGTACCAATTTTACTGAAGCTATTCCATAAGACTGAAAGGAGGAAATTCTTTCTAATTAATTCTATGAAACCAGTATCACCTTATTACAAAAGCCAAGGAAAAAAAACAGTATCACCTTAATAACAAAGCCTAGTGAACACAGATGCCAAAATCCTCAACAAAATAAGAACAAACTGAATTCAACAGCAATAAATAAATACATAAATAATTACCATGATCAAGAGGATTTTATTCTAGAAATATAAGGATTGTTCAACATACGGAAGCCAATAAATGTGATCCGCCACATAAAAACAAAAAAGATATGATATTTTCAATAGACACAGAAAAATGTATTTGATAAAACCTAGTATCCCTTCATAATAAAAACCCTCAGCAAAATAGGCAAAGAGGAAACAGTCCTCAAAATAATAAAATCATATATGACAAACCCACAGCCAATATCATCCTAAATAGGAAAAAGCTGAACACATTTCTTCTTAGAACTAGAACAAGGCCAGGTCGACTTTCACCATTCCTATAGAGTACTGGAAGTTCTAGCCAGAGCAATAAGGCAAGAGAAAGAAATAAAGGGTATTCAATTTGGAAAAGGATAAATTAAAACCATCTCTATATGCTGATAATATGATAATATACCTTTGTTATGACCGATTAAGCAAGAAGAAGCTATGCCAGCAAGTTGAATTTAATTAATTATGAATTTATTAAACATGTGGGTCAAGAGTAAGAACGACAACTCTTGACAAATTTGTGCACTTTGTGACAAGCTTTTATAGGTAAAATCTGCAGCACTGGCTACATAGCAACTTAGTGACCATAGCAACTATTAACTAACAACTTGGCAACCAGAATGGAAACTTCGATTGTTAGGGAGCTTTGATTAATTTCATGTCAGGTAGGTATAGCCAGTGCCCAGAAAGTCCCTGGAGTTCTGCCATTAAGATATAGTTTAAAGTAGTTACATAGAGACAAGGAAGAAGAATCATTATACAATGGAGTTACCTTGGTTAGGTCACTAACAGAATATAAGAACAAACTATGAAAATGTTAAAGCGTAACATTTGATTTCAGTTAACAAAGCATACAATCACATGGAGCTTATGGCAAAGGAGTTCTGTAACTGTCAGCAGGCAACGGTCAGCATAACCTGCCCAAAGGAGACAAAGCTGGGGGTCTGTGGTCATGGGAACGTTACTGTAATCACACGTAGCATTGATTCTTAGGTCAGGCAGGTAACATAGCATTGATTCTTAGGTCAGGCAGGTAAGATGAAAGTTTTAAACAAAATGGAGTAAGCTGTTTAATATTATTATTTTGCTAGCAAACTGATTTTATTGACTGATTTAGCTTATTTCACCTTAAGAATCCTAATGACTCCTCCAAAAGACGCTTGGACTTGATAAATGAATTCGGTAAAGTCTCAGGATACAAAAACAACACAGAAAATTCAGTAGCACTGCACAACAATAGTGATCAAGCTGAGAATCAAATCAATAACTCAAGTCCATTTACGACAGCAGCCCAAAAGTTAGAATTCCTAGGAATATATTTAACCAAGAAGGTGAAAGATCTCTACAAGTCCTATAAAACACTAATGAAAGAAATTATAGAGGATATACACAAATGGAGAAATATTTCATGCTCATTGAGTGCAAGAATCAACATTGTTAAAAATGCCCATATTACTCAAAGGAATCTACAGATTCAATACAATTGCTATTAAACTACTAATGTCATTTTTCACAGATTCAGAAAAAAAAATTCTAAAATTCATACAGAATCAAAAAAAAGCTAGAATAGCCAAGACGATCCTAAGCAAAAACAACAAAACTGAAGGAGTCACATTACCTGACTTCAAATTGTACAAGGATGTGGTAAGCAAAACAGCAAAGGCAGATAGAATGGGATAATGGACATCAAAGATTCAGAAGGAGGAGGGTGGGAAAAGGGTGAAGAATGAAAAAATCACCTGTTAGATACAATGTGCATAGGTGAGGGTGAAGGGATATTCTTAAAACCCAGTCTTTGTCATTAGCTTTAAGGGGTACAAATGATTCTTTGTTACATGAATATAATACATTCATGCAACAAAGAATCATTTGTACCCCCTAAAGCTAATGATTTTTTTAAAAAGCATTATTAAAAATAACTAGACTAATTTGCAAAAAAACCAAGAAAAGTATTTTCAAAACACTTTGAAATGAAGGAGTAATGTAAAGTTTCCCTGACATCTCTATTGTTTAAATGTATGTTATCAAATTGCAAAAAGGGTAGATTTTCCTTGATGCCACATAGCTACCATAGAATCAATCTTACTTTTTTTCATGAATATCTGAAATACTTTTAAATTAGCACCTTAAAAGAATTTATATGCATATTTCTAATTAATGAAAGTATTCTTGGAAAAATAAAAAGAAAGGAAATCTATTCATAATTATCACTCTGCCTACCCTACATAGACAAGTTTAGCATGACTTAATGTGGGTGGGTCTGTGATATTCTATTTAAATTAGGATGCTTATACTGACTTAAAATAAGTCCAGAAAATGTTAATGTACAGCTGATACCACAGTTAATTGGTTAATAAATCGTTAGAAAACTCAGGGAAAAGGCAATGACTTTAAGTGTGTTTGTGAATCTTTAAAAGTTCATATGAGAACATTTTGTTTTAATCCTTTCATTTAGGAGTAGACAAAACCCAGAGAGTATGTTACCTTTTCCAATATAGAGAAGCATAGATACAGACAACAGAGAAAATCATTTAGTCCTTCTGTGACAAAAACATTCCTTAATATTGTATTAGATTAATAAGTCATAATTTCCATGATGTTACCAACTATCATGACCATTTCTTAGTATTAAAAAATTTAAATTAACAATCACAAAGGAAAAAAATGAATAACACTCTCTCACCACTTCAAAACTAAAATTAGGAAAATCATCAAACACAATAAATCAATGTGGGCTGAGGCCTTACTCTGGTTCACCACTAAAGGTGTTCTACAACAGATACAGAAGTAGTAGAAGACAGCATTTCATCATGGAGTTGGAAGATGCAAGAAGATATCTGTATAGAAAAGTGGAAAAGACTGTACCGAACTGACCTTAACTTCAAGTAATCTCAACAGCGTTACTAGTATCTGTGTGTGCCAAGTTTTTATGTATATAAAGGAAACCAGTATTCAAGTTGTTTCTAACATCTAAGCAAGACTCCTACAATTTTGGTTTTAATTAATATTTGGCTTTACTATTGAATAAAAGCAATATGTAAAATATGCAGAGTTGATTTTTTACAAATATGTAGGTATATAATTCATACATTTGAAACAATAATAATTAAATGTCGCAATTATATATTTATGGCTCTGCAATGTGGGGATGTTTGGCAACCTTTAATAAGCTGTTAATAACTGTTAATCTATCATTTATTTATTTAAAAATATTTATCCAGCACCTACTGTGCTGAAGAAGTCATTGCTACAAAAAACTAATCTTCTGCCCTTCAAGGAGATTAGTATCCAAAGGTTAAAAAGTACACCAACATTCATAGTAACAGGAGATTTGTACCATAATATATGTAAATATGAAATAAAAAAGATCATAGTAGTAGTAAGCCTCAGAACATGGCATGTGAATTGAAAGTTAAGGGAGAGGTTGAAATTTTCAAAAATAATAAACGGCTACTAGTTATGAAATAAGAGTATCTCAAACACAAGGACCAGCATGATGGGGCTTGATGCCATCAATATTGTGTAGAATAAAATTTAAAACAGAAAAGACAGACGTTTTTGTAGAGCTTGGTAAAGAACTATATGTCCTTTTATACTGTGTAAAAAATTAGATTTTTATCCAATGGTAATAGTAAATGTTGAAAAATTCTGATAAGAGTGACTGGAAGAAGTGTGCAAAGTACGATAGAGGGGAGAGAAAGCACTTAGAGTTCACATTTTCAGTAAATAATTGGCAAAAACACCAGCTAAAAGCAATAACTAATCACTACAGTTGCAGAGGTTTTCTTAATGGTAAATTGAAAAGAGCAAAATAACACATTCCTCTTACTAAATTAAGAGAGTTTTATTCAATTACCATCTGTTCAAGATAAGAGCAAACATTATTACAAGGCACTTCCTGTTCTGCCAGGTTTTTAGGTATCTCATGGAAGCAGATGTTTGCCTCTCAGCCATAAGTGGCTATACGTTAAAAGCAGAAAATAAAATTGTCTAGAGCATGGAAAGTGGAAGGAGTCTGTATCTGCTGATTGAATTCTAAGATTGAATATCAAAGGATATTTAAGTCTCCCTGAGTTTTAAAGATTTGTTACAGATGTCCATGCTTCTCGCTGGATGGTCTTAAATACCACATTTGATTCATTAGTGACAGGCCAACTAAAGAAAAGCCCCAAATAACTTTTCATGTCTACATTGACAATTTTATAATTTCATAACCTTTATAGATTTTAAAATACAAAAATTTTAAAGGTCGGAATTTGTTCTTTTTTTATGTTTACTTCAAATATAGAGACAGGTAATGTATCATCACTGTTATACAATGAAATGATTACTCAGCAATGAAATAATGAAAAATAAATTAGACTTTAAGAATTTGTACAGTAAAACATAAATTGAAGTGTCCTACATTGAAATGCTTTCTGATCCATTCTTCATATCACTGAGTTAATTGCTATATTTTGCTCAAAATGACATTGCTTAAAACTAATTAAGATTTATTTACTTTCTAGATGGAATAGGTAAAACTTCTCAAGCACTTCCAGGGTCAATTTTTCATTCTTATATGTTTCCAGACCCAATTGTGATATGCAAAATATGAAAGATGCTAGATTTTTTTTAGGCTTTAAATCATTGGATGTCACTAATTAATTTATATAAGTAACATTTTAAGTAACTGAGAGTATTTGTACCCAGTAAGGGCAGCATGGTTTTAAAATATTAAAGATAGAAAGCAAAACTAAGGAAGAGGTAAAAGCAATATGAAAAACTTATTCTAAATAGAAGTTTCTCATAATTTTATATTTATTTGGATTTTGGTAAAAATTTTTTAATTCTGTTCTTTATAATTTATATTTACATATTTTGAAGTTATATCAATTTTATATATGAATCATAGTTGTAAAATATACAAAACAAATATTTATATTAAATACTGAATTCAAGCTAGTATATATTTCATAAAATAAATAAAATATTTACATATAAATATTTAATTTAAAATATTTAATAGTATAAAACATATACTATTTAAACTATTTTAAACTACAAGACAATATGTTATGTGTCTGCCGCATTGTAAGAAGAAATAACTGAAGAAACAAAAATCATTTTAAATAAAATGTCTTATTTCTCCTGTTAAACTGACAGAAGCAAAAAAGTTTTCACTAAATTTAGTTAATTAAAAATGTATGGAATGTCAAATATGAGCTAGGCATTATGACAAGCATGAAAAATATAAGGATAAAAGTTAGATTTTTAATCTACTACATCTAAACATTTAACTAAATACTTTGTACTTTATTTCATTTTTCTATCAAGCTATGAATCATTCTTTTCATTTTTCAAGTAAAGAAATCCCGGTACAGTGAGATTAAATCAAGGTAGCACTATGACCTCCAAGCCGAGTTTACTGTCCCCATCCCATTTATTTTGTGCTGTAACCACAGAGATGAATAATTGTGACAGATATGACCCAAAATAAATAAATTATTTACCCTATGGTCTTTTACAGAAAAGTTTGCCAATTTATTTGCTACAATACTAATTATGAATCTGTCTTTTTATCCTAAATGGATTTCCAAGTATTTAAACAGTATTTATTGATTGATCCATATTGTGCTATATTTTAATATACTTTATTTTTTACATAACAATTCACATAGACACACAAGTTTATTTCTCGACACTAGTCATTCATTTTCTCTCCAATATATAATTTCAGATTTGAGGAGAGAAGTTAGCAATATTTTTAAAATTCTATGGTATAACAATAATTAGAGCAGAATCCACATCTGTACAATATACTAAGTCATTATACCAGAAACATGGAAATTATTACACTCATTTAGACCTTTTGGCTTCTTAGTAGTTTTATAATTTTTTTCATGGACAACTTTCACATTGGTTGTTCTATCTTTTTCCTAGGTTATAGTTTTCATTGGAATTTGGATGAAATTTCTACAATTGTGTTTTAATTGCTAGTATAGAAGAATATTATTGAAATATATATATTATAATTTAGTTTATATTATACACAATATCTAACATATTATATATAATACATAGCAATATATTATATGCAATATCTAAGTTACTCCTCTTTTTTATTTGTTCTAGTAGGTTTTTGTTGATTATTTTGTATTACCTAGATCAATATTGTGTATAAATATTGAGAATTTCACTTTACCTTTTCAAAATGTAGGTTTCATGTGGTTTTCACACTTATCTTATTTCATTGTGAATATTTTTAAAACAATGTTAAACACTATCAGTAATAAAAAATAGCCCATAAGTCATCTCATCAAGATGCTTCGTTTATTGGGAAAGATTTGACTGCCTTTCATTTTCTCCTGTTGGTATTGGCTGTTTAACTGTTTTTGAAGCAAATTTGATAATTTTTATTTTTCTAAAAGATTCGCTATTTTAATTACACCCACACATAGTAGTCTCTTAAATGCTTTTTTCTGATTTTTAAAGATACTAGTGTATTTCCTATTTTTTCTTCTTAATTTTGCATGAAAAAACGTATTTTTAACATTATTTTTGAAATAAAATATTTTTTTAAAAATCAAGATTTCTATTTTCTATAGATTGCTAGTTTTTATTAATTTTTAAAATATTAGTATTTCTTATCTTTTTGGAGGATTTGTAATTCTTTTTTTTAGTTTCTTGAGTTCAATGCATACTTTCATTTTGTATTTTATTGTTTTATGTCAGACATATAGTCTGCTTAGTAATCAAAATTCCCAAATATTTCTGTTTATTGATATGAATAAAGGCATAGTAAAATATATTCTTTTGTGTGTGTGTGAAAATGAAAATGACCCTGTGTTAACTTTCAAGTCTATTTCCATGGAAACCTGATACTGGTGGAATGTCATCCATATTACTAGGCAACACTGTTAATGATAAAAGTAAATTCTGATTGGTAAACTGCATCTATGAATGACTATAAATCTTCATGAGTTTTCCTGAGTGCAGTGCATGCTTGTAACTGGTCAAGTTCTTTACTTTTGGGATGTTATAATAGATACTGATTCTTATTGGGACATAGAAAGTATAAGTCTGGATAACTCTCATACCTAACTATGGCCTCCATCTCTCATACTTGTCAATTTGCAGGATCATAAAGATGCTCTAGCCTAGACACTTGTGGGAACATTTACAAAAGACAAATACCCAAAACTGTCCTACTATCATGCTTTGGTTATCGCACTGTATTCTTCTAAAGAAGTCATTTGCAAGTGTGGCCTATTGTAGTCATGTGTGATATATTGCTCAGTTGACCCTACAGACATTGGGTATCATATATATGGGGATTCTTTTTATTCATGCATTTATCAGAATGTCATTGGTTTCATATAACAGCAGAGTATGGAGGCTAGACTGTATAGCACCTGCAACTTGCTATAGTACCCTCAGAATGGTGTAACTGATGCTCCTGTCATGGTCATTATGAGCCCAGGATGAGGAAGTCTGACAAGAGACAGAATTTTGAATGAGAGATTGAATATCATTTATTTAGAAAGAATTAGCAAAATGTTAAAAGCACTGTAGTGGAGAGAGTTAAGCAAGTGTTTCCTTGGGACCTAGAAAAAAGTTTTAAAAAATGTTCGATGATAAAAGCTATGTTTAATCTAGTTCTTAAAAGATAGGTAGATCTTCTTTTAAGAAACATCTATTCAGATTTTTTGCCCATTTTTAATTGGATTACTATTTTGTTATTGAGCTGTTTGAGTTCTTTATATATTCTGGTTTTTAATCCCTTGTTGGTTGAATAGTTTGTGAATATTTTCTCTCATTCTGTAGGTTGTCTTTTCGCCAAGAAGTATATAAAAAATGCTCAACATCACTAATTATCAGGGAAGTGTAAATCAAATCCACAACGAGGTATCTCACCTCAGTTAAATGACTTTTATCAAGAAGACAGACAGAAACCAATGCTGGCAATGATGAGGAGAAAGGGAAATGGTCTTACCCTGTTGGTTGAAATGTACAGCCACTATGAAACACAGTATGGAGGTTCCTCAAAAAACTTAAAATAGAACTACCACATGATCCAGCAATCCCACAATTAGGTATATATCCAAAAGATAGGAAATAGTATATTGAAGATATATCAGCACTCCTATATTTACTGCAGCAGTATTCAAGATATAAAATCAACCTAAGTATTCATCAATGAATGTATAAGGAAAACTGGTATGGGAGATGCCCAAAAATCTAAATTTATTTATTTAAAAATGTGTATTTATTCTTACATGTTTAAACTTCAGTCACCTTCAATGTACTCTTTGTTTGATACAATACACTTACCAAGACGCTTTTTCCACTGCTCAAAGCAGTTTGTTGAACTCGGCAATTTTGATACCTTTTAATGCTTCTGCTATTTTTTTTGTTTCATCTCTTCTGCATCAACAAAACATTTCCCTTTGAGGACTTTCTTCATTCAGAGAAACAACAACAACAAAAAAAGTCACTCGGGCCAAGATTAGGTGAATAGGGTTCATGCACTGGGATCATGCTGTTTTTGGTCAAAAACTGCTGAACACTCAGCATCAGCATGGTGTAAAAAGGTGCCCCTGTAAATCATCCATCAGGAAATAGGCAAACACATTGAAAGAACTCCAAAAAAATTCACTAAAGCCCAACATATCCTCTCACAACATTGCTATCTGGTACACTGAAGCCAATGGGTTCCTAAAACACTCAGCTGGTGGGAAAAGCCTATACTGTGAGGGACCTATCCTCCAAAAAATAATTCTGTTTTTTGCGGGGAGAGGCACCCTTGTACATACACAATGCAATATTATTCAATCATGAGAAAGAATGAAATCCTATCATTTGCAACAACATGAATAAAACTGGAAAACATTATGTCAGGTAAAATAAGCCAGACAAAGAAAGGCAAATACACATGTTCTCACATTCGTATGTGGGATCTAAGAAAATTGATCTCATGAGGTGGAAATTAGAATGATGGTTACCTGGGGCTGGGAAAGGTAATGGGAATTGGGGGACAAAGAGAGTATGGTTAATAAGTACAAAACTACAGTTAGATAGCAAGTATAAAATCTTGTTTTCAGTAGCACAATAAAGCAACTATAATTAACAATAATTTCCTGTATATTCTTAAACAACAGAGGAGTGGAGTTGGAAATGCTCCCAATACAAAAAAATGGTAAGTGTTTGAGGTGATGGATATACCAGTTACACTGATTTGATTCTTAAACATTGAATACTCGTATCAAAATATTACACATACCCCCAATATATGTAAAATGATTATCTATCTATAATGATTAAAATTAAAACAATTTTTAAAAGAATAGATAGGCAACATGTCACCAATGTAAAAAAAGAAAGCAGGAAAAGCACTCTAGGTAGACAGATAAAAAGACTTCAGTGTATTTTTTTACACATTATGTGCTGTCTCCCTTCACTTATCCAGTATGTTCTATATTCTGCTCATGTATCAGCTCCAAGTAATGAAAAGTTTGTTTTGGTTATTATGTGTATTTAACATGTATATATGTGTGTGTGTGTATTAATTCAACACATATATATAATTAAATTTTTAAAGAGTCAGTTATGAATGCACTTCATTGTAATTTTCAAGTTCTATTCAATATCTAGCTATTTTAGAAAAACATTTCATTTCATGCTCCACAAACTATGAATATTGAGAAAATAGCCTTAAAGTTAACACAAATAATTCCTTCTCATGAATCAGCTATGACATTTTCTAAAATACAAGTGTGATTCTTTGATGACTGCTCCTTCCTGCTTTTCTGTCTGCTTTCCTGAGCAGAGCAGGTACTACCTGAGGAATCTGTATTTTCACCACCAAAACACACTGAATGAACTTGGAGTTAGTGGTAGTCATAGTGAGGATATTTAGTAAGTGCGTATCTATCTGACCAAGCAACAGTTTAGAGAGAAGATTTAAGTCTTTAACATTAGATGGTCATTTTCTAAATAAGTCCCTGATACTCCTGAAATGTCATGCACCTCAGAATTGCCCTTCTCGTCTGAGCCGCTGCATCAGACAGTCACATTCAATAACATTAGTTCTAAGTGACCAAGGCCAGTTATAAAATTTGCAAGGCTCAGTGAAAGCTAAAATGCAAGGCTATTGTGCAAAAAGGCAGGAAATAAACATTTTTAAAAATTCAAGACTGGACTCAGTGGCTCACGCCTGTAATACCAGTGATTTGGGAGGCAGAGGCGAGAGGATTGCCTTAGCCCACGGTGAGAGGATTGCAGGAGACTGGGCAACTTGGAGAGACCTCCTCCTTACAAGCATTCAAGAAATTTGCCGGGCTCGGTGGCTCAGCCTATAATCCTGCGCCTTGAGAGGCTGAGGTGAGTGGATTGCCTGAGCCCGCAGGTTCGAGACCCGCCTCGGCAACTTGGCAAGACCTCATCTCTAAAAATATCAAAATATTAGCCGGGCGTGGTAGGGCACGCCTGTATTTCCAGCTACTTGGAAGGCTGAGGCGGAAGGATCGCCAGAGCCCATCAGGTCGAGGCTGCGACCACTGCACTCCAGTCTGGGCGACAGAGTGAGGCTCCAGC
>CAUYQG010204849.1:0-14969 GCA_963574415.1 Tarsius wallacei | reverse complement strand
ACAATGACACCTTGTTTACTTATTGCTTTATCTTTTATTTTTATTTTATTAGTATTATTTTCTTTGGTTGGGGTCTCTTATGTTGCCTAGAGTAGAAGCCAGTGGCACAGTCATGGCTCACTGCAGCCTCAAATTCCTGGGCTCAAGTGATCCTTCTTCTTTAGCCTACAGAGTAGATGGGACTACACAGGATGTGCCACCATTCTCAGCTAATTTTTTTTTTTTTTTTTTGTAGAAATGAGGTCTCACTATGTTGCCCAGACTAGACTGGTCTTGAACTCCTGGGCTTGAGCAGTCCTTCCACCTCAGCCTCCCAAAGTACTAGGATTACAGGCATGAGCCACAGTGCCTAGCCTTCCCCGCCTTTTTTTTTTTATTTTGGAGATGTGGGGTACAGTTCACAGGTATAAAAATGTTCATTATTCATGGTCCTTTATTGATGAGGTGTGTCCCCCGCCCCACTTCCCTGGCAGTTTCCCACTACTGTCAGTCCCTTTCTTATAATATTATGATAATTGTTCAAGATCTGCGTATGAGTGAGAACATGCAGTACTCAGTTCTTTGTTTCTGTGACAGATCACTCAATGTTATAGACTCTTAAGTCTATCCAAGTTGCTGCAAAGTTCATAATTTTGTCGTTCTTTATGACAGCTTAATATTCCATTGTGTATATGTACCACATTGTTTTCTAGTCCTCTTTCAGTGGGCAGTATGGATGGTTCTATGTTTTTGCTTTTGTAAATAAGGCTGCAATAAACATTTTGTGCAGGTATCTTTTTCATAGAGTGATTTGCGTTCCTCTAGGTATATTCCCAGTAGGGGGATTGCAGGGTCATATGGAAGGTTGATTTTTAGATCTTTTAGGAATCACCAAACTGTTTTCCACAGAGGTTGTACTAGTTTACACTCCCACCAACAGTGTAAAAGTGTTCCCTTTTCCCCACTCCTCTCCAGCATCTGTTGTTTTTGTTATTGATGATCCTGATAAGAGTTAGGTGGTATCTCAGTATGGTTTTAATTTGCATTTCTTTGATGACTAGTAAGGCTGAGCAATTTTTCATGTATCTGTTGGCTGCTCATATGTCTTCTTTTTTCTTTTTTTTTTTTTTTAATTGAAGTCTCATTCTGTCACCCAAGCTCTGGTAGTGCAGTGGCACACTCATGGCCACCCCACTGTTGACTTGCTAGGCTGTGGTGATCCTTCCACCTTAGCCTTCCAAGTAGCTGGAATTACAGGCGTGCGCTACCACACCCAGCTAATTTTTTATTTATTGTAGAGACAAGGTCTCGCCAAGTTGTCCAGGCTGGTCTTAAACCTATGAGCTCAGGCAGTCCTCTTGCCTCAGCCTCCCAAAGTGCTGGGATTACAGGCTGAGCCACTTAGCCCAGCTTCATATGTCTAATTTTGAGAAGTGTCTATTCATATCTTTTGCCCGCTTTGTAATGGGGCTGTTTTTTTCTTTTCAGCACATTTGAGTTCCTTGCATATCTTAGATATTAGGCCTCTGTTGATACAAAGTTGGCCAATATTTTTTCCCAGTCCATGGGCTGTCTCCCTGCTCTCTTGATGGTGTCTTTGGCTCTGCAGAAGCTTGTCAGTTTGATGAGATCCCACTTGTCTATCTTATCTTTTGTGGCATGGGCACTTGGGGTTTTGATCAGGAATTGGTTACCAGTTCCAATTTCCATAAGAATGTCTCCTGCATTTTTTAAGATTTTGCATTTAGGTTTTTGATCCATTTAGAGTTTATTTTTGTGTATGGTGATAGGTAGGGGTCTTGTTTTAAACTTCTGCATGTGGTCAGCCAGTTTTCCCAGCACCATTTACTGAACAGGTTCTCCTCTCCCCAGTGGTTGATGGTAGAGGCTTTGTCAAAGATGAGTTGGTTGAGAAATTGAAGCTTTGCTTCTGGAATCTCTATCCTGTTCCATTGGTGTATATACCTGTTCTTGTACCAGTACCAGGCTGTTTTGATTATTGTAGCTTTATAATAAAGTTTAAAGTCTGGGGGTGTGATACTTCCCGCTTTGTTTTTTGCTTTGTTTTGTTTTTGCTGAGGATTGTTTTGGCAATTCATGCTCATTTATGTTTCCATATGAATTCCTGTATTGTCATTTCCAGGTCTGAGAACAATGCTGCTGGTAATTTAATGGGTATTGCATTAAATCTGTTGATTGCCTTGAGTAGGATGGACATCTTAAAAACGTTGGTTCTTCCAATCCATGAGCATGGAATATTTTTCTACTTGTTTGTGTCATCTTTGATTTCTGTTAGCAGTGTTTTGTAGTTTCATTGTTAAGGGCTTGACTTCTCTGGTTAGGAAGATGCCATAGTATTTCTTTTGTGTGTGTGACTATTGTGAAAAGGATTGTGCTTTTTATTTGGGTTTGTTTGCTTATTGATGGCATATAGGAATGTGACTGTCTTATGCTCATTTATTTTGTACCTGGAGACTTTGCCAAAGTCCTTAATCAGTACAAGGAGGTATTTGACAGATTCTCTTGGGTTTTTGAGGTACAGAATCATGTCATCTGCAAAGAGGGATAACTTAACTTCTTCTTTTCCTATTTGGATATCCCTGATTTTCCTCTCTTGTCTGATTGCTATAGCTGGGTCTTCCAATGGGATGTTGAACAGAAGGGTGAAAGTAGAAATCCTTGTCTTGTTCTGGTTTTCAAGAGAAATGGTTTCAATTTCTGTCTGTTTAGCAGTATGTTGACTGTGGGTTTCTCATAGATGGCTCTTACTATTTTAAGGTATGTTCCATCTGTGCCTAGATATTCAAGGGTTTTTATCAAGAAGCAGTGCTGGATTTTATTGAGAGCTTTTTCCACATATAATGGTATAATCATCTGTTTTTTCCCTCTTTACGACTGTTGATGTATTTAATTACATTTATAGTCTTGCGAATGTTGAACCAGCCCTGCATCCCATGGATGAAGCCTACTTGGTCATGGTAGATGATATTTGAGATGTGTTGTTAGATCCAGTTAGCTAGAATCTTGTTGAGAATTTTAGCGTCTATATTCATCTAGGATATTGGCCTGTAGTTCTCTTTCTCTGTTGGATCTTTACCCGGTTTGAGTATCAATGTGATGTTAGCTTCATAAAATGATTTGGGAAGAGTTCCATCTTTCTCAATTGCCTGGATTACTTTCAATAGGATTGGTATCAGCTCCTCCTTATATGTTTTGTAGAATTCTGCTGGAAAGCCATCTGGTCCGGGGCTTATTTTTGTAGTTAATTTTCTTATGACATAGTCGACTTCCTGGGTTATTATTGGTCTATTTAGGGTCTTGATTTCTTCTTGTTTCACCCTGCAGAGGTTGTGTGATGTCAGAAAGTTATCTGTTTCCTTTAGGTTTTCAAGTTTGTTTCCATACAAGTGTGTATAGTAATCTCTGATACTCCTTTGTATTTCTTCAGGGTCAGCTGTGACTTCATCTTTTGCATTTATGATTGTGTTTCTTTGGGCTTTTTCTCTCTTTTTCTTGATCAATCTAGCTAAGGATTTATTAGTCTTGCTTATCTTTTCAAAGAACCAGCTTTTTGTTTCATTGATTTTTTTTTTTTTTTTGTATTATATTTTTGTGTTCTGTGTCCCAATTTGGACTTTTACGTTGGCAATCTGGATTCTTCTGCTGCAGTTAGGGTTTTGGTGCTCTTGCTTTTCCAGCTTCCTTAGGTGATTTGTTAGGCTTCACGTTTTGTAGAGATATGAATTCCCCTCTTCGTACTGCTTTCATGGCATTCCAGAGTTTGCTAAAATATTTCTTCGTTTTCCTTTGTTTCCAGGAATCTTTTGATTTCTGTTTTGATTTCCTTTTTGATTCAACAGTTGTTCAACATTATGCTGTTTAGCATCCACATCTTTGTGGGTTTTGGGGGAACTTTATTGGTGTTGATTTTTATTTTTATTCCACTGTGGTCTGAGAAGGTACATGGCAGTATTTCAGTCTTAAGAAATTTGTTTATGCTTGATTTATGACCAAGGATGTGGTTGGTCTTCAAGTACAATCCATGTAGTGATGAGTAGAATGTATATTCCATGGTTGTTGGGTGAAGTGTTTGGTAGGTATCAGTTAAATCCAATTGGTCAAGTGACATATCGAGGTTCTGGATCTCCTTGTTGATTTTTTGTCTTGATGATCTGTCTAGGGTTGTGAGTTGGGTATTTAAGTCCCCAGCTATGATAGTGTTAGAGTCTTTTTAAAGTTTACCTAGAAACTGCTTTATGAACATTGGTACTCCTGTGTTAGGTGCTTACATGTTTAGTACGGATATTTCTTGTTGATGTATTGAACTGGTCATCATTATTTAATGACCTTCTGTATCTTTTTAAATTTTTGATAGCTTAAAGGGTATTTTGTCTGATATTAAGATTGCAGCTACTGCTTTCTTTTGTGTTCGTTCACCTGAAAATTTGTTTTCCTTCCTCTTACTTTGAGTCTGTGAGTGTCCTTTCTGCTGAGATGAGTCTCTTGGAGACAATATATTGTTGCATAGTGATATTTTATTCATTTTGCCAGTCTATGTCTTTTCGGTGGTGCATTTAGTCCACATTCAAGTTAATGATTGAGATGTGAGAGTTTATCCCTGTCATGAGGTTCTTACAGAGTTTAAGTGTTTCTTGTAGAGCTGGTCTTGAGGCAGTGTAAACCTTAGAGATTGAATGTCTGGGAAGGATTTTGATTCTCCATTGCTGATGAAACCTAGCTTAGCTGTGTAGGTAATTCTTGGTTGAAATTGTTTATCTTTGAGAACTTTGAAGATTGGACTCCAATCTCTCCTAGCCTAAAGAGTTTCTGTAGGTAAGTCTGCTGCTAATCTAATTGGTCTTCCCCGGCAGGTAGTCTGACCTTTCTCTCTCATTGCCTTTAGAATTTTGTCTTTTACACCTACTTTGTATAAGCAAATTACTGTGTCTAGGGGTTGGTCTTCTCATTTGTTGTCTTACAGGGGTTGTCTGAATCTCTTGTGTTTGAATGATCACATCTCTGATGAGATGAGGGATGTTTTCTTGGATAATTGCATGGAATGTTTGTTCCAGGGTGGTCTCTGTCTCTCTATTTACCTCAGGGATTCCAATTAATCTTATGTTCGACCTCTTGATATATTCACTCATCTCTTGGAGGCTTTGTTCTATTTTTTTAAGCTGACTTTTTCTATGTTTTTAACTGTTTGGGTTTGTTCCATAGTTTGGTCCTCAAGCTCTGAGATTCTTTCTTCTGTTTGGTTAATTATGCTTTCCATGTTTATCAGTTTGTTGTTTATTTCATTCATTATATTCTTTGTTACAATTATCTTGGTTATCAACTCCTTAATTCTTTCCTCTTGTCTCTCTTCATTTCTATTTATTCTTTATTAATATCTTGATATCTGGGTTTGTGTTTTGAGACCAGTCATTCTGGAGGCTCTTCATTGTTTGAGTTCTGAAGTCTGTATTCTCAGTTAATCTCCCAGGGATCTGTGTGACACCCATATTCTTCCTTTGTTTTTTCTTCATTTGTGTATGTTTTGCTCCCCCTATTTTTTTATACTTCTTTAATTCTTTTGTTTAGTAATGGGGAGATAGCTTTTACTTCTGTTTGCTCAGTCTCCTTCCTTATGTAGATCCTCTGGCTTTGTTCAGTTTTGAAGTTGGACTGGGGTTGGGGGACTGTGCTTTTTTTGCAGTTTTGAGATTTAATTAATGGGGAAACTGTTATTCAGAAGATATCTTCAGATCCCAGTACCCACTGACAGGTGTGCAGGCCCCGTGGACCCAAGTCCCACCACTTAACAATCTCTCCATGCACTTGGGGTGTATGTTTACCCCTGAAGGCAAAATGAGATAAGAAAAAGGGAAAGAATAGAAGAAGGAAGAAGGAAGACGAAAGGAAGGTAGAGAGAGAGAAGAAGAGGGAAAACAGACCCATGTACTGACTAATGAATAAACAGAGAAACATAGACAAAAAAAAGACAAAACAAAGACATAAAAAAAACCCTTTTAGCCGGGCTCGGTGGCTCAGCCTGTAATCCCGCGCCTTTGGGAGGCCAAGGTGAGTGGATTGCCTGAGCCCGTGGGTTTGAGACCCGCCTGGGCAACTTGGCGAGACCTCATCTCTACAATAAATCAAAAATTAGCCGGGCGTGGTAGCGCTCGCCTGTAGTTCCAGCTACTTGGAAGGCTGAGGCGGAGGGATCGCCAGAGCCCAGCAGGTCGAGGCTGCGGTGGCCGGGATCGGCCACTGCACTCCAGTCTGGGTGACAGTGAGACTCCAACTCAAAAAAAAAAAAAAACCCTTTTGATGTACTTGCCTTCAAAAAGACACAAACAGAACCTCTTAATTAAAAAAAATTAAAATAACAAACAAAGCAAGTACAAAAACATAAATAAAAACAAAGAGAGAAGGAAAAAAACAAGAGCAAAAAAAAAAATCAAAAATACTTGCTCTGTAGCCATTTCTGTAACTCCAGGTCCCTTTCAGCTGCCACTGCTGCATTAAGGAGCAACTCTGGTCTTCAGCCCATCCCCTTTGCTCTCAGTGCAGACTGATAGGGATTCTCTCAGCGTGGATCAGATGCCCAGTGGACTACTGTGGGAGGAGGATGGATCAGATCCAGACTCACCCGACTGGTCTGCTGCTGTTGCTGCTGTCACGTCTCCCAACTCAGATCTGACATGTCTGTGCCTGTTCCAGTGTGGTGAGGGTCATCTGTCTCTCGAAGTCTGATGAGGGGATAGCCTCTGGGTCACAGGTTGGAGACTGGCCAGAGCTGGGTGGGGCAAAACAGGTCTCGGCCTGTTCCAAGACAAAGAAAAAGGTACCATTCGGCGTCTCCTCCCCGTCGGTGGGACTGAGTTCCAGATTTCCACACCTTGCCATTTCCACAGTTCCTGGGACTCCTGCTGGTCTGCTGCTGCAGGTGATGCCGGGTACCCAGTGGTGAGGGGCAGCTGTTCTTTGTTGTCTCCTCTCAAGAGAGCCCTGGGAAAGGCAGATTATCCTGTGCTCTGGAGTCTCCAATATCAGGGCAGTGGTGGGTTGCAGTCACCCCCAGAGGAGAGCACCAGATGTATGAACCCAAGTCTCCCTTCAGATGGATGTTCACTCACTCACCGGCACATACCCACTCTTGCAGAGAGTCTTTATGGACACTCGCTTTTGTGGAGTATCTCACACTTCAACCTGTTCCGTCGCCATCTTGCCTCTGTTTTGGCTGTTGTTTTCTTATGCTATCTCTTTTTACAGCTTTATGGCCATATTTATCTTGCAGTTTAAGTCTGCTTCTTATTCAAGTATGGGTTAGGAGATTTTTAAAAATTATCATTGGTTTATCACTTGATATACTTCTTGTTATAGAAAAATTGCACAGAAAATGATAAAGGCAGTATGAAACACTTATGACTAACTTATGTTTTTTCCATTCTGGTCTCAACAGAAAGTTTTTTTTTTTAACAAAAATATGCTTGAACCTTTAGTAAATAATTCTTAGATGTTTTCATTTTATGTACTTTCAGATGCTGCTGTTAATTCTGGAGAACTGTGGTTTGTAAATTTCTACTCTCCAGGATGTTCACACTGCCATGATTTGGCTCCCACAGTATGTATTTTTCACATTCTGGGTATTAGTTTTATTTCTAATTGATCTGTTATTTGTACTTTTTTAATATGTTGGAATTTTTTTCTATGGCTAGTAACTGAACCAACAGCAATAATTATGAAATACTTTCAAATATCCGTGGTTTTATTTGATAAAAAATATACTCCTTTAAAAATATATAGTTTGACATGTACTCAAGAAAAGAAAAATAATCTTATCAGAGAAATGCCTCAATGCTTTCTTTTCCTCTCATAGTGGAGAGACTTTGCTAAAGAAGTGGATGGATTACTTCGAATTGGAGCTGTTAACTGTGGTGATGATAGAATGCTTTGCCGAATGAAAGGAGTCAACAGCTATCCCAGCCTCTTCATTTTTAGGTCTGGAATGGTAAGGGATAAAGTTAGGATTTTTTTAAACTCGTGAAACAATGTAATAAATGAAATACTAGAGAAAATACAGTATGTTAATTTGTAGAGTGTTTTGGTTTTTAAGTCTTATTTTAGATGCCATCCAACTAGGTCATAGTGATAATAAACATTTTGAATTATCTTATAAATATTTCCTGATGTCATTATGTTGACTTTGCTGTTTTCAGACTTAAATGTTTGATATTTCATTTTCCGTCTTAAGAAAAATTACTTATCCAATATGCATATTGTACATGGTGGTTTATAAAGTATTTTACAGGTATTGTCTCATTGATTATAAAGCTCTGATATCTTCCTCTTGACCTCCTGGGCTCAGGTGATCCTTCCACCTCAGCCTTCCAAGTAGCTGGAATTACAGGCGCACACTTCCACACCTGGCTAATTTTTTGATTTATTGTAGAGACGACGTCTCGTCTAGCTGCCCAGGCTGTTCTCTAACCCGTGGGCTCAGGCAATCCCCTCACCTTGGACTCCCAAAGTGCTGGGATTACAGGCTTGAGCCACCGTGCCCAGCCATCCTCCCCTATTTCTATCGAAGAAACTCTACTGAAACTATTATAAATGGTATTATTTAAATGTTTTTGTCAAGATTATGAATATATCATTTAGAAATACACCGTACTGTTAAGAAACAGAATTTTATTGCACTATTCAAAATAATGTAAAATCAAATGTATTTGGTACTACTTTTAGTGAGTTTTTAAAAGAAAAAGTAAAAGATGTGCCTCTTTTTATAAAAAATCAATAGGCTGCAGTGAAATATCATGGAGACAGATCAAAGGAGAGCCTAGTGAGTTTTGCAATGCAGCATGTTAGAAGTACAGTGACAGAACTATGGACAGGTAATTCTTTTAATTTGCTTGATTTTCAAAGTACTTTGAAATTGACATTTTATGTATTTAATGGCAGTATTAACATTTTGGTAATAATATTGAGACTTTAAAGTATCTTCTTAGAAGGGAATTGAGTCATTTATTCTGATCTCTGTTGAATAGTAGTCATTTGGCAAACTAATTATGTTTGTACAGAATCTAAAACAATAAAGATATGGAAAATGGATATGAGATGAGGCTAGGTAAAAAGACATCATTCAAAGTGCATCTAAATGTTTAGTAATGCAGGTGTTTTATTGCTCTCCTAAGCATGCTATTTCAGGCAGTAAATTCATGCCTAGTCAGTTTATTTTTAAAGTTTAAAAACTCTTCTAATTTTAGGCTTTTAATTCATTAAGTGACTTTAGGCGGGTTATTTACTCTGAACTATCTGTGAAATCATAGTATTTGAAGCTAAAAATGTTTGCTTCATTCATTGAATACCAGTTATATGTCAGAAACTTAAATACTAGAGCTTCAGTAGTAAAATATGTAATCCCTGCCATCAACAACCTCGTTATTTTAGTGAGAAAGATATTAGTAAACAACTATAATGCAATGTAGTAACTTATTGTGATAGAGGTAAGCTTAGGGTAGCATAAAAGAACCCAGTTGAGGAAAAGAGGAAGGGTTAGGGGAGTACTTGAAAGAGATCATACCCAGTCTGTTATTAAAATGAATACTAAGCCTTAAGAGATCACTGTGTATTAGGAGAGCTGGCAATACTTCATGAATTTGACAAAAACAATGGATAATTGGGTCAAATGGTATGGGGAGGAATATGGCTGACCAAATAGTTGGATGAAGTTCAGATCATAAGGGGCCCTACTTGCCAGTTTAAATTTTTTTCTTAATGAATTTTGATTTTATGTGATAAAAAAAACTTACAGAACCATTGAAGGAATTTGACATGCTCAAGAAGATTTTCAGAAAGATAACTGGTAATACTCAGAGTGAATTGGAAGAGGGAGAGATTAGAAAGAAAAAATCATTTAGAAGACTTTCCATTATCAAGTAATAGGTAATCAAAATTTGCTTTATTTTCTTTTAAGGAAATTTTGTTAACTCCATACAAACTGCTTTTGCTGCTGGTATTGGTTGGCTGATCACTTTTTGTTCCAAAGAAGGAGGTAATTTTATTTGCTATTTTGTTGGGATGAAGAGACCGTGGCATTTACATTTTAGGTGACAGTTTTAAGTGTGCTGCTATAATTGACTATTAAATAATCGAAACTACAATTTATGCCCAATATTATAATTTTCTTAATGTATATTTACCTTTTCCATTATTTTATACATAATAGGTTATCAAATTATTCATTTTTAAATTTATCCCTTATGAAATGCATTTTTAACTTAGATATATTTAAATTGTACCTTCAGGAAGCCACTGACATATTTAGTAGTTTGCAAAAATAAAGCATTGTTTACAGCTATAACCTTTCTGTGTTAATCCGTTTTGCATACTATAAAAAAAATACCTGCGACTGGATAATTTATAAAGAAAAAAGATTTGACTCACAGTTTTGCATGGTGCTGGCATCTGCTTGGCTTTTGGTGAGGCTTCAGAAAGTTTTCCCTCATGGTTGAAGTCAAGGGAAGCCAGCATGGGAGCACTAGTGTCACATGACAAAAGCAGAATTGTGAGAGAAGGAGGTGACAGGCTCTTCTAAACAACCAACTCTAATATGTACTCATAGAACAAGAACTCACGCATTACTATTAGAGTAGTACCAAGTCATTCATGAGGGGATCTGCCCCCATGACCAGGACCTCCTACTAGGCCCCACTTCTTACATATTGGGGATCACATATCAACATGATATTTGAGGGGATAACTATTATCATTCTGTCCCTGGTCCCTCAGGTTTCATATCCTCCTCACATTGCAAAATCATCCCTTCCCAATAGTCCACAAAAATCTTAACTCTTTCCAACATCAACTTAAAAGTCCGGAGACTTATCTCAGACTCAAAGCAAGTTCCTTCCACCTATGAGCCTGTAAATCAAAAACAAGTTATTTGCTTCCAAGATACAGTGGTGGCACTGGCATCAAATAAATATTCCCATTCCAAAAGAGAGAAATTGGCCAAAAGAAAGGGGAGCATGTTTGAACCCTTGCAGAGCAGACATTAAGTTTTCAAAATAATCCCTGACTTCATGCCCCTGAGCACACTGGGGTGAGGGGTGGGCTCCCAAGGCCTTGGACACTCTCAAAATAATTTTTTAGAAATATGGACTTTTCTTTGTGTGTGTGTGTATACATGTTATATATATATAACATTTATACATTTGCCTCATAAAATTATGTATTTGAAGATGACCACTTCCAGTTCTAGGACTTTTCCTTCAGTAAATTAAGTTGAAAATGCCGTACCCTAAATATTAAACCACAAACTGTTAATGGTATTTGAATTTAACAATGAGATTGGTTAAAATTGGTTCCAATATAACAAAGTTTTGTAATTCATGAATATATTTTCTTGTTTAATCTCAACATGGGTCTTTTCCCCACACTTCACCTCTCACCCTTTATGCTGCTATGTTAAGAAAGGATTGCTTTGTAACTAAAATCAACCAGTCACCCCCTCCTGTAAATCCTGTGTCAGGAAGACACTGCAGCAAAAATCAACCTTAAACAGCCACCGAGGGGTTTTGTCTCTTTGGCCTAATGCCCAGATTTCTGTTCATGCACACATGAACATAACTTCTTAAACTTTATAACATTTTTGACTGGGCACGGTAGGTTGTGCCTGTAATCTCAGTACTTTGGGAGACTGAGGTGGGAGGATTGTTTGAGCCCAGGAATTCAAGACCAGTCTAGGCAACACAGCAAAACTCTTTCTCTACGAAAAAATAAAAACCTTAGCCAGGCATGGTGGCACATGCTTGTCATCCCAGCTACTCAAGAGTCTGGAATGGAAGGATCACCTGAGCCCAGGAGGTCAAGATTGCAGTAAGCCATGATCATGCCACTGTACTCCAACTTGAGTGGCAGAGTAAGACCCCGACTCAAAAAAACAACAAAAAACTTTATGACTTTTTTTATTTTTTACTTTCTACCCGAGGCAAATTGTTATTCATCTTTGTAGACTCTGTGATACTATAGCTCCCTTTCTTCTGAATCTTACCTCATTGTATTCGAGTGTTCGTATTTATAGAACTTTCATAAAATAGTTAAGAAGCTGTTCTAAGATCTGTTGTATTTTGAGGATCCTTTACATACTTTTATCATATAGGTCCATTACATTTTATTTTCTCCAAATTATTAGCTCTTTTGGATAAAGGGGATTGTTGATAGGAAGAGAGATTTAAAAATAAGATTCTAAACAGATAATGATTCTAAAGAGATTCTCACTTTTTAATGGGAATGTTTATTCGATGCTTGTGCCACCATTGTATCTTGGAAGTAAATAACTTGTTTTTTCATTTTACAGGCTCATAGGTGGAAAGAACTTGCTTTGAGTACTTTTTCTCTGCAGCTAGAAATCCTGAGAAATTGAGGGGAGAGAATGAAAGAATGTGTGTATGTGCATTTGTGTAGAGAAAGGTCCTAGTATCTATCAGTAGGGCTGAATTAATTTGCTAAGAATGAACATGGTAATTTGAGGAAAAGGTAAATTATTTTCATTGTGCTTAATAAAGCTAAAACTCCCTCACAAAGTTTTTCTTTTCACCCAGATTGTTTAACGTCGCAGACACGGCTCAGGCTTAGTGGCATGTTGGTAAGCATCAACACTTTATAAAACTACATCACCATGTTAAGAAACACATTTAGAAGTAAATTCCGCATATTTTGTTTTATAGGTTTTTGAACACTTAACTCACTTATTCATAATCTTATTTTCTGATAAATATATTCATAGCTGAAATTTTCTAAGTAATTAGTTGTGTTCGACAAATTTTGACGTGTGGTACTTTCATTGTCCTTTACTTTTAACTGTTCACAATTTAATTATGAATTTCTTTCTAACTGAAATTATATAGTAGTGTTTTATCATTTTTAAACTTTATTTTTTGTTTTGTTTTGATTTTAGTCATTTTGTTATTTAACTCTCATTATGTTATGGTTGGGGAATATAGACTGTATGATGCTGATTCTTCAACACTATTGAAGCTTCCTTTGTGTCCTGGCAGTCTGTCAGTTATTCAAATTGTGACCATTCTGTGTGAGCTCTAAAATTATATATCCTTTATGTATGTTAAGTATAATTTTTATATCTATTAGATCAAATTTATTAATTATGTTATTAAAATCTGCACCATTTAATTTTAGACTACTTGATAGTTTCTGAGTGAGGCATATTAAAACATCTACCTATAATTGTTGTTTTTTTTATTTCTTCCTATATTTCTGTCAGTACTTTTGGCAGCAATATGTACATGATCATTATATCCTTCTGGTGGCTAATATTTATTTTTCTTTGTGCATTATGGATTTTTAACATAAATTCTGCTTTATTTGATATTAAAATCACTAACTTACAGTTTACTTTTGTTTCATGGCCTCATTTCACCCTACGACATAGGCCCTAGACCCACATTACACATTAGAATCACCTGAGGAGTTTTTAAGACTAATAAAAAACCAAAACCAGGTCCCTCAGATTAGTTAAAATGAGAATATTTGACAGTAAGGTCTGAGCATGGGTATTTTTTGTTTGGTTTGGGTTTTTTGTTTGTTTGTTTGTTTTTGTTTTTTTACTCTTTGGCAATCAGAGTGAGTGATTGGCCTGTATTTTTCCTTTCCAGTGAAGTCTTTGTGTGCTTTTAACATCAAGGATATGCTAACCTTGTAAATGTGTTGGAAAGTCTTCTCCCTTTTTCTCTTTCTTGGAAACAGTTTCTGTACAGTTGATGTTCTTTCTTCCTTAAGTGTTTTATTTGGTAGAATTCATTAGGGAAGCATCTGAGCCTGGAGTTTTTTTTGAATCCATATTTAAAGACTTTTCTGCAATCTCCTTTTATATATATTGGATTATTCAGATTTTCTTCTTCCTCTGTGTAAACTCTGTTTTTCTAAGACTTGGTTCTTTCATAAACTTCTAGGTGTTATTTCTATAAAGTTGTATGTAGTATCCTCATATGACTTTTTTTATATCTATAGGATCCGTATGATGACCCTTTTTACCTTTTGATAATGGTTTTTTGTACCGTCTCTGTTTTTTTCTTGATCAATCTCAAGATAAGTTTATCATGCTTTACAGGTCTTTTCTGCTTTCCAATTTTTAGCTTTATTGATTTTTTTATTGCACATTTGTTTTTTATTTTACTGACTAATGCTTTTATTTCCTTCTACTTTTTTATGGCTTAATTTTCTGTTTTTCTAAATTGTTGAGATGGATGATTGAGTCCTTGATCTTCAGGGTTTTCTTTCTAATATATGAATTTATACTACAAATTAGTACAGCTTTGGCTACATCCTGTATTTTGATATATAGTATTTTCATTATCAGTCAGTTCAAAATATTTTCTAATCTTTGCTTTTTGTTTTTTCTTTGAATCACAGATTATTTGTTACAGTATTTAGTTTCTAAACATATAGGAGATATTTTAAAAGTGTTTTTTTGTTATTATGGCCAGCTTAATTTCACCATGGGTAGTTGAACGTGGTTTCAGTTTTTTAAAATTGTTGAGCTTTGCTTCATGGTTCAGCATATGATTAACTTTTATAAATCTTTTTTTTTTTTTTTGAGTTGGAGTCTCACTCTGTCACCCAGACTGGAGTGCAGTGGCCGCTCTCGGCCACTGCAGCCTCGACCTGCTGGGCTCCGGCGATCCTTCCACCTCAGCCTTCCAAGTAGCTGGAACTACAGGCGCGCGCTACCACGCCCGGCTAATTTTTGATTTGTTGTAGAGATGAGGTCTCGCCAAGTTGCTCAGGCAGGTCTCGAACCCGTGGGCTCAGGCAATCCACTCACCTCAGCCTCCCAAGGCATGGGATTACAGGCTGAGCCACCGAGCCCGGCTAACTTTTATAAATCTTTATGTGCACTTGGAAATGAATTCCATAGTTCACCAGGGCACACGTCTATAAAATCAGTTGGGTCAAATTTGTTAACTGTGTTAATCAAATCTTCT
>CAUYQG010204834.1:0-16844 GCA_963574415.1 Tarsius wallacei | reverse complement strand
CCACCTTTCAAAGAGGATAACCTGTTAAATTCCCTTCCAAAGCTGTGAGTCTATGACTTCTACTATCCCACAAACGTTTTCAATTACAAACATTTTTAACGTATTCTTTGAACTTCCGGACCTAAAAAAGGTAAAAAAAATTCTGCCTTACCTCTACCAACAGGTCTTAAATTTCAAACTGCATTTAGTGATCTTTTAATGGCTGTGGAATTAAAGGCTTAGCTGAATTTGTTCACCAAACTTCTGTTGGAACGTATTTTTCTATCCTAAAGGAAAGAGACGAATTTAGATCGAGTCAGATAGGAAGACCCTTTCTCAGTATTTCTGTGGGAAAACATGAAGCTGACACGCAGAAGGAAAATTATATTAAACCCGAAGAAAAGCGATACGACTCAAGGATTGTTGAACCAAAACAGACACGTGTCACAGGAGATGATAGGAGAAAACCAACCCACCCAAGTGACAGAGGGAAGGTCATGTCTTGAAAAGGACCCCTGTACCAGGCCAAGTGCACAACAACAACAAAATCTTACTTTTCAAAAAGGAAAATGTAAAAGGTATTATAAACATAAATCATTTTGCACAGAATTCCAAACATTTATGAAAAAAATGTACTCACACAGTCAACCAAACCTCCCCAGAAATTCCAATCTCCTCACATAAATCACTATTTGCATGCTCTCTGTACCACAGCTTGAGGTTTTTCTGTTGCTTTATCTTCACATAAAATGTCATCAGAGCACCTCATAAATTTGATTTGCAAATTCAACGTGTCTCACACACATAACCTTGGCCCTCTGCATGCCAGAATCTCAACCAGCTACTCTAAACGCATCTCTAGGACAATGCCTGGAAGAGCTCATTAGCACAGAACTCCACGAAGGCAGCAAAAGAATGAGTTATGAATAACTGAACTCCCACTATGAATCGGGAACTACATGAAACTGAGCATCAGTATATGAGGGGAGACCCCTGAAAAACCAGAATCTATTTATAAAAAATTGTGTATTCATTCTCACATGTTTAAACTCCACAGTACTATCTGTCTGATGCAATACACCTATCCCATGGCTCAAAACGGTTTTGAACACGACCATTTTGATGCCTTTTACTGCTTCCTCTGCCATTTATTGTTTTTGTTTTTTAGTTTAAAGATGTGGGGTATTCTGCCTTTTTTTTTTTTTTTTTTGTGCCGCCTCTTACACATCAGCAAAATGTTTCCCTTTGAGGACTTTTTTCATCCTGGGAAACAAACAAAAAAAGTCACTTGGGACAAGAGTGAGCGAATAGTGAGGGTGGGACATGGAGGCCATGCTGCTTGGGACCAAAAGCTGCTGAATGCGCAGCGTGGGGTGGGCAGGCGCACTTGTCAATCACCCATCAGGAGACGGGCAAACACGCTGAGAATCTCCCCCCAACAATTCACTGAAGCTAAATGCAGTCTCTCACAACAACACTCGCTGGTACATGGATTCTGATGGGTTCCTAGAGCTTACCTAGCGGAGAAAGTCTATACTTCAAGGGACCGCCCTCCAAAAAATAACTCCAGTTTTTTTAGCCCCCCTATAAACATATAGCTGAATCCTTTCAAGCTGGGGGATCGTTTTCTGTAACTGAATGAAAGCATTCCAAGACTTGAACTTTTATACACACACACACATTTATATATCTCTCAGGATCCTGATATTAATTTTCGGTCCTTGCACCTAAGGAACCAGTAAAAACCCTAAACTGACCATCCCCTCTGGCATTTTTCTCTGCCTTCTACACAAAGGTGCAACTTCCTTTCAAATCAAGGCCCATATTGTTACTTGCTGGAAATCCTCAGGAAGGCTCTGCCTTGTGTGCCAAGTACGTTGTGTGATTGTAAGGCCAAGCGCTGCTCCCTCCAACGCAACCTGCTCCCGGTGTCTGGTCCTCCCGGGCAGTCCCCACTCTCTCCTGTAGCTCCTCCTCCCTGTGTTCTGCCCACGCACAACAGAAGAGTGGGAGGCTCTGCCTTTCTTGCTCGTAGTCAAAGGCGACTACACTTGAGGGCGCAAGGTAAAGAGATGTACTGTCTCCCTCGCTGTCTCTCCACCACGACCACCAAATCCAAGGCCACCACGATACTTCTGTGCAACAGTCCCAACCTACTCCCTGAATGAAGCCGTGCAAGACTTCATGGGACACAGTTACAGCTGCTGTCAGGCGGGCTACCTGAGCATGGAAAATCCAAATCACAGAATCTTCTTAGAGTTGGCAGAGACTCTACAATCAATTCCTCGTTGTAGAAATAAGGGAACTGACCCAGAGAAGAGAAGTAATTCATTCCTGTTCGTCTCCAGATGAGTCCCAGACACTGGGCAGCAGGTGGGATCTCTATCGCATTGCTCCCCTCTCAGGCTCACACCTCCCATCTGTCACCGTCTTCTTTTTTTTTGAGTCTCACTCTGTCGTCCAGATGGGTGCAGTGGCACGCTGCGGCGATCTTTCCGCCTCAGCCTTCCAAGTAGCTGGAACCACAGGCATGTGCTACCATGCCCGGCTAATTTTTTATTTATTGTAGACAAGGTCTTGCCAAGTTGCCCAGGCTGGTCTCGAACTCGCGGGCTCAGACAATCCACTCACCTTGGCCTCCCAAAGTGCTGGGATTACAGGCTGAGCTACCAAGCCCAGCCTGTCCCTGCCTTCTGAGCATCCCTTTGCATCCTTCCCTGGGCATGGCTCACAGCTGTCTGGTGGACACGCCCACAGGCAGGGAAGGCTTCACAGGACAGTGACCTGGACAGACGCACAAGGCCTCCCACTTAGAAGGGACCTTTATTTGGCTTGCAGTCCTGCTGCCACTATCTTAAAATTCTTAGTCGTTTTCAAACATGAGGTCTCTATTTTTATTCTGTACTGGACTCTGCAAATTACGTAGCCAAGTCCTGTCCACAGTACATAGCACGTGAAACAGTCACCTTTGACTAGCTAACAAGAAACACATGCTTAAAATGCCGCCCCTCACCCCAAGTATGGGTGGAACACAGAGTGATTACCATATTACGTAGAGGTCACCCCACCTGTACATGACCGCTCCCATATTTCTCTTCCAAGGAGGGCCAGAAGGTTGACCAAAGATGGATAAGAACCATTGCTAAGTGTCCGCCCTCCCTGGACTGTGGGTTCCGGAAAACGACCCTTGTCCTTGAGCCCCGACTACCTATCTGTGAATATACAGCAATTGCCGCCTTGGGCTAATTAACCAACCTCTCTGAGCATCTGTTCTTTCTTTTCTCCAATTATAAAAGCAATAAATGCTCGTTATACAAAAATGGAAAAGTACAGAAAAATAGAAGGAAGAAAAGGTCACCGATCTTATCTAACACAAGTATTTTCTCTGGAAAGCATGTCACAGCCTTACTGCCTAAGTGCCATCACTATAAACACTGTGGGGTTTTCCTTCTGGCCTTTTTTCTATCCCTGAGGCTCATTCTTTCACATATGTGAGGAAAGACCACCTCTCCCAACCAAAAAAAAAAAATGAGTAATGGTCATCTTGGGAGTCTCTGCTGCTGCGGACCTAGAAAGCCAGATGACAGGACAGAGAAATAGGGACTGACTGTGGGATGGTACAAGAAGGTGGGCAGTGTCCATCCACCACAGTTCTCAGGGCCATGCTCTCTCTGCATAGAGGCAGGGTGGGAAAAAGAATCCAGACAGGCACTGGCCCCAGCAGGGGACATAGATCCTTCTCCACTCCAATATCACCCTACACCCACAATTCCTATCACAACCAAGACAGCAGGTAGTGAGAAGAAAACAGGGAAGAGAAATTTTCAGCTTTGGGGTAAGCTGTCTGGTTGAGTAGACACAGTTGTTGGGTCATTTCTTTAAACCACGGCCCTCCTTGATTAACAGGAAAGATGGCAGTTTCTCAGATTAGCCCTCCTCCATGACCAGAGGAAGGGGTTTCCATGGGGCTGCTGGGGAGAGGGGGGAGGGCAGGGGGAGGAGAGAGGAAGGAGACACAGGTGTTGGCATCCCCACTGACCCTGCAGGCTGATGGCATCTGGGAAATACCCAACACGTAAAGGGGTTATCACTGCACATCCTGTTTTTTCACACATTATATCGTTAAGTGATTTTCCATCTTATTATAAAAGCTTTAAAGTTTTTATTATTTTCCGTTATGTGGATATATTAAAATCTGTTTGGCAGTGCCATGAACATCTTTGTAATTAAAGTTTTTCAATATTTAGGATGATTTCCTTAGACTTTAGTCCCAAGGAAAGGAACAGATTTAAAGTTCTGTACATTTTTAGGACACTCAATACACTGTTTTCCAAATTACACAAATTTACAATCCAACCACATTAGATGAGAGCACTGCATGTGGGGAAGCACACACATACACACATACACACACACACACACACACACACACGTACATATACCCATTCAATTCTCATTATTCACGGTAGTTATGTACTATGAAGTCACCGCAAGCACTGAATTACTGAATACCATAGCTTCTATGGGAAATATAAGGCTAGATTCCTGCGAGCCTCTGATAACATTTTCATCAACCAATCGATAAACCTGCTCTATAAGTGTTCTGTTTAAGACTCCTTGTTTACATGTTACTGATTCATTAACATTGAACTCATGGCTAACAACACTAACTCATGTCTGAATGAAGCTTATCTGACACACGTATTTTCTTTCCTGCACTTAGGAACACTAGACAGTCTGTCTCAGCTTGGGGTCATTTTAAACAGTGAAATCACCAAAAAAAGCATAAAAATGTAAAAAACCTGGCACTAAGTAGACTAGAAAATAAACACTTTTTTGTTTTTGCTTTTGTTTTTTTTTAACTGGAGTCTCACTCTGTCACCCAGGCTGGAGTGCAGTGGCACACTCACGGCCACCACAGCCTCGACCTGCTGGCCTCAGGCGATCTTTCCACCTCAACCTTCCAAGTAGCTGGAACTATAAGCGTGTGCTACCATGTCCGACTAATTTTTTGACTTATTGTAGAGACGAGGGCTCACCAAGTTGCCCAGGCTGGTCTCAAACCCCTAAGCTTAGGCAATCCCCTCGCCTTGGCCTCCCAAAGTGCTGGGATTACAGGCTTGAGCCACTGTGCCCAGCATAGACACTTGTTAACACCAGGACAGCTGAGGGAGAATGAGAAGCCCCTCATTTTATGTTTTAATAAAACATAAAACTCTCTGACAGCAGAGCATCACCTTGTTCACCTCATTTGGGAATGTACACATTGGAGGACTCAGCTTCTAACCTGTCTGAGCATTATGAGAATGACCTCAAGAATCGATTTTGGGGTTACTAATAAATTTTAGCAAGTATGCTAAAATACACAAATAAAGAATCTGCAAATAATGGAGATCAACTAAATTTTTATGTGTGTGTGTGTTCATACATAGGTATGTGCATATATATATATACAGAGAGCGAGAGATGATAGGTAAGTAAAAATAGATAGATAGAGAGACGCATACATACATACGTCTTGCCTTAAGTTCCAGGAGAATATGTGAAGTTTTTGTTTAAAAAAGTATATCAACCAGAGAGATATATGACAAGCACAGTAAAATGCTAATCTAGGTGGTGGGTATATAGATATTTGCTGTAAAAGTCAACTGTGCTGTAGTTTAAAGTTGTTTATAATAAAATGTTTTCGTAACTATATAGGAAAAAAACCAAAAAGAATATAGTCAAAGAAATACCAGCATCAATTTCTGGAGGGTAAGATTATAAGGGATAGCTGGGCTCGGTGGCTCAGCCTGTAATCCCAGAGCTTTGGGAGGCTGAGGTGAGTGGATTGCCAGAGCCCTCGGGTTCGAGACCCGCCTGGGCAACTTGACAAGACCTCATCTCTACAATAAATCAAAAATTAGCCGGATGTGGTAGCGCGCGCCTGTAATTCCGGCTTCTCGGAAGGCTGAGGCGGAAGGATCGCTGGAGTCCAGCAGGTCGAGGCTGCAGTGGCCGGGAGCGGCCACTGCGCTCCAGTCTGGGCGACGGAGTGAGACTCCAACTCGGGGGAAAAGAAAGATTACAAGGGACTTTCTCTTTCTTCCTGGTATATTTTTATAGAAAAGTGAAAGATTATCTTTTAATCTCATCACTTTATCTTTTCTCCTATTCTTTCTTCCTCCAAATAGGATAGCTTATGTGTTGCTGTTTCTCCCAACTTACTTGATAAGGACTCAGAGGCAATGCTGACCGTGGAGGGGGTGGGGAGCTAGGAATGGGGTGGCCCGAGCTGCCCGTATGGATGATCCCAGGCTGCTCTGACCTTCCACACTCACTGGTTCTTGGCTCACCCCTGCTGTTTTCCTTACAGGTCCCTGCACTGCTGGTGTCTCACTGTCCTACGTGTACCTTACTGCCCTGACCAGACAGCAAACTCCTTGAAAGCAGAGCCTGTGATGGCAACGTGGTAGACGGAAGAGCCATCAATGTGGGAGAGCAGGCCACAGCTCAGAACCCGTTATCTCTGAGACGGCATGGAACCCAAGCCTCAGCCACAGAATGCTTCCGCCTGGGAGATAGCGGGAAACCACTCTGCCCTTCGGGCCACATTCGCCTTCACAAAGAGCACATTTGGAAGCTGGGGGTCAGGGACTGCGTCTCTGTACAAAAGGGGACAACAGGAAGGGCCTGGTCCCACCGCCTTCAGGCCTCTCTAGCGGCCCGAAGAAGGGGTAGCTAGCACAGCATTTTCATCGGAGTTAGGTCTCACTGTCTGACACTTGGTAGGTGCTCTCAAAAAGCAGGCAACCCAACTGCTGTGGGCATGTGTGCCCACATGGGAGCAGTCATCTAGACACTTGAAATGGGTGAACTGTGTGGCATGAGACTTATATCTCAATAGAATAGTTAAAGAGAAAAATAAAAGGAAACATGGAAAAACCAACCAAAACACAATTTCCTATAGAAAAGAGGTTCCCAAACTTTGTCAGTTCATGGTGCCCTTAGTATCTCAGTAATTTTTTCACAGTGCCACTGGACCAAAAGAAATACTTAACAGTCCCTATTTACCAAACAGGTAGGTCCAAACAACTTAGGACTAGTTCTCACAGTGTTTGACAGATGTCACTGGGTTTCCCCCCGAAAATGTAAAGTGTCTCAAGGTGCCCCTGTGAGTTCACTATGGTGCCCTGGGGTACCTTGGCACACAGTTTGATAGACCTCCCTGAATGTATCTTGCATAAAGTCAAATCAGAAGCAAAAACAAAGCCATCCCTAAAGTTCAAAACCAAACTAAAACGGATGAGCTTCATAGTATATCAAGTTTATGGCATAAAATTATTTCAAATGACTATGAAATAGATCATTTCATTATAACAGTGCACCCCTAGTCAAATATATCCTACAGACCCCAAAAAAGAACCAAAAAGACATATTAACACATAAAGGACCATAAAGGAATTTTTTTTTTTTTTTTTTTTTTTTTTAGTGGAGGGTCTCACTCTGCTGCCCAGGTTGGAGTGCAGTGGCACAATCACGGCTCACCGCGGCCTCAACCTCCCGGGCTCAATGAACTTCATCTGTCACTTCAGGGGAGAACGACAAATGTGTTCAAGCTGACAGATAAAGTAGCTCCATTCAGTCAGACTTGAATTATGGGAGTGACACATGAACACTGGGATTTCTGGCAGGTTTCTAACATGAGCAGAGATTTCGAAAGAGACTGAGCCAGCTGGTACGTGATCACCTATCTCAGCTTTCAAAAGAGTGTGAGCATTACCTCCCCACCACAAAAGACCCCCGAACTGGGAGGGAATGGATCTGTGACCCATTTGTGAATAAGCCAGTTGAATCGACTTTGTCCGCGCTAGAAGAGGATCAACTGCTTGAGATCGCAAATGATGGTGACCTTAAAAACATGTTTGAGACAACTTCAAATTTCCATTCATTCTGGGTTAAAGTCAAGGCGGACTATCCTGAGATTGCCACAAAAGCATCAAGAAGCTGCTTCTGTTTCTAACATCCTATCTTTGTGAAGCAGAATTTTCTGTAGTGACAGCAACCAAAACAAGGTTATGGAACAGACTGGACATAAGCAATGCACTTTGGGTGTCACTGTCTCCCACCACCCCCAGATGGGACCATCTAGTTGCAGGAAAACAAGCCCAGGGATCCCACTGATTCTGCATTATGGTGAGTTGTAAAATTATTTCATTATATATTACAATGTAATAATAATAAAGTGCACAATAAATGTAATATGCTTGATTCATCCTGAAACCATCCTCCCCACCCTGCGTCTATGGAAAAATTGTCTTCCACAAAACCAGTCACTAATGCCAATAAGGTTGGGGACCGCTGTCCTAAACCACACATTCAAGTACGTATGGGACTGGTCATGAACTCGCTATATGTCTCACTGATGTCTGTCTGTCCTTGCAACAATGCCACATTATCTTTGTTACTATAGTTTTCTAAAAGCTCGTGATAATTCTTTGTTAAAAGAATGTCTAGTTCTTCCAGGTCTTTTCATTTCCAGTTATGTTTCAGAATCAACTTGTCAAATTATACACAAACACAAACACATGTGGCTATGATTGAGAATGCATTAAATCTTTGTTGGAAAGAACCAACATTTTTTTTAAGTGGGGGATCTTACTCTGTCACCTAGGCTGGAGTGCAGTGGCACACTCACAGCTCACTGTAGCGTCTACTTCCAGGGCTCAGGTGATCCCCCCAAGTAGCTGGGACTATGTGTGCAACCACACCTAGCTAATTTTTTCATTTTTGGTAGAGATGAGGTCTTGCTATGTTGCCTAGGCTGATCTCGAACTCCTGGCCTCAAGCAATCCTCCCACTTCGGCTTCCCAAAGCACTGGGATTACAGGCATGAGCCACTGGGCCTGGCAAGAACCAACATCTTTTTTTTTTTTTTTTTTTTTGAGTTGGAGTCTCACTCCATCACCCAAACTGGAGTGCAGTGGCACGCTCATGGCCACCCAGCATCGACCTGCTGGGCTCTGGCAATCCTTCCGCCTCAGCCTTCCAAGTAGCCAGAGCTACAGGCTGCAACCGGCTAATTTTTGACTTATTGTAGAGCTGAGGTTTCGCCAAGTTGCCCAGGCCGGTCTCAAACCCGCAGGCTCAAGCGATCCCCTCGCCTCAGCCTCCCAAAGTGCTGGGATTACAGGAACATCTTAATAATAGTATCATAATTTTTCTTTTTAAAATGTAAGGCCTTATCTTCGAGAGATTCATACTGAAATATTTAGAAATGTTATACCTTTGGCTGGGGCTGGAGAACTGGCTTCCTCTCTTACCTGGTTGGTCACAAATGGCCACAAACTAAGTAGGCTTCTCCATGGGACTGTTCCTATTGTGTCAGCTGGCTTGCCCAAGAGCAAGTGACCCCAGTGACAGTAAAAGATAAACACAGGAGCCACAGTGTGTTTTATAACCAAATATTGAAAGTGACACTCCATTACTTATACCATGTTCTATTGCTTAAACCCTAGTACAGCCAGGCTCGGTGGCTCAGCTTGTAATCCCGCGCTTTGGGAGGCCGAGGTGAGTGGATTGCCTAAGCCCGCAGGTTCGAGACCCGCCTGGGCAACTTGGTGAGACCTCATCTCTACAATAAATCAAAAAATTAGCCGGGTGTGGTAGCGCCACACCTGTAGTTCCGGCTACTTGGGAGGCTGAGCAGAAGGATCACCGGAGTCCAGCAGGTCGAGGCTGCAGTGGCTGGGAGTGTGCCACTGCACTCCAGTCTGGGCGACAGAGTGAGACTTCAACTCAAAAAAAAAAACAACCCTAGTACAACATGGAAGGAGACTACAGAGAGGTGTGAACCAGGAAGAGATTGCTGAGGGCATCCCAGAGTATATCATGAGTGCGTGGGACAAAACTGCTAGGAACTTGAAATGAGGTGGAGAATACATGAGAGTTCAGTATATTATTAGCTCTATTGTTATATAAATTTGAAATTTTCCATAATAAAAAGCCTTTTTAGAAAAACTTTTACAAAGGACGTTAAGCACAGAGATACAGAAAGGTGTAAAAGGCTACTCAGTGTCTGGAATGATTCTGTGCTGCCTTCTGAGCAGCCCAGCTCCACAGGGTCACAGCAGATGGCCAGAAGGGGGACTTGGTATTCACAGCTTGCACAAAAGTGGATTCTGTCAAGTGTGAGGAGTCACAAAAATGTTTAGGGTAAGAGAAAAGTGCATAAAATTCAAGAAGTTAAAATCCTAGATGGGCGTGGTAGTATACACCTGTACGTCCAGTTACTTGGAAGGCTGAGGCAGAAGAATCGCCAGAGCCCAGTAGGTCGACACTGGAGTGGCCAGGAACGTGCCACTGCACTCCAGCCTGGGCGACAGAGTGAGACACCGACTCAAAAAAAAAAAAAAAAAAAAAATCCTAGAGTCTGTATTTTTAAACATATGTATGTCCTAGCAGTACTTATTGAAAAGCCCTTGCGGTGGTGATAAGCCAGCAGCAACTAGCAACCCCTAGTGCCTGTATCATGGTTTCCAAAAACCATTTCCCCCTAAAGGGACCCAAGATACTTTGAAGATACGGCTACTCCAGGTCTGTGGCAGAGAATGAACAGTGAGTCTGTAAAACCTTGTGCCTGAAAAGTAAAAAAAACTACCAAACACTCCCAGATCATGTCAAAATATTCCAGAAATCATTCCATTCTTGTTAAGTTCACAAACAGGCAAAACTCTGACACCAAATGAGAGGTTAGGGCTGGGTGCAGTGGCTCATGCCTGTAATCCCAATACTTTGAGAGGCCAAGGCAAGAGGAGTGCCTGAGCCTATGAGTTCGAGACCAGCCTGGGCAACATGGCGAGACCTCATCTCTACAATAAATCAAAAAATTAGCTGGGTATGATGGCGCACATCTGTAGCTGCAGCTCCTTGAGAGGCTGAGGAGGAAGGATCACCTGAGCGCAGCAAATTGAGCCTGAGGAAGCCATGAGCATGCCATCACACTCCAGCCTGTGTGATAAAGAGTGAGACTCTGGCAAGAAAAAAATAGAGACCAGGACAGTGTGCCTACTTTTTGAAGTAGGCAGAATAACGAGTACGAATGGAGAAGAAGCTGGTATCTTGATCTGGAAGTGGTTACACGGGCATAAACATTGTATTTTTCTGTTTCTCTGTTGTCACTGAGAAATATAATGGATGATTCGTTTTCATAAAATGGAAAGTCTGCTAACGTGACCAAAAGCACGTACTAGGACGCAGATGTGACCGAAGGCCCATTAGAACAAAGGGGGACATAACAGTCATATCATCTTGGGGAAATGGAACTTACTTAGAAATGAGGAAACGCAAACCCTCCAATCAAATAGTATTTTAACCTTATTTGGACCAAAGATCCCTCAGGTAACGTCCAGAAAGACTGTGACCCCGTGGTCCTCGGTCAGTGAGGAGCTGGGGAAGGGACCCGTGCACTAGGGGAAAAATTGCTTGCTGTAGCTGACCCCCAATCTTGCAAGACTGTCGTTAAAGTCTCAATTCTGCTGCACTCCACGTCTCTGTGTCCATCCTTTGATTTCTGGGTGGGTGAGCTTGTTTCTCACAAGCTGGGGGCTTGTCCAGGATACTCTGCATCTGCAGGAGAGGGACCCCAGCAGAGAGCGAGACATGTCCCACCCAATTTTGGGTGGCCTACACTGCTTGGGTGTCTTGGCTGCTTGTGAGACTGCAGATAAGCCTAAGACTATTGTTCTGGAGGCACCGAAAGCCACACAGGTGAGGGAAAAAAAAGAAAGCAGTCATGCAGCAACCAGGCAACCTTGTGAACAGGCCAAGGTAGGAAAAATTGGACTACGAGTACTGCCTTGGTGGCTGGGGAATTCTCAGAGGTTGAGTGTGCATGTGACTGAGACGTATCACAGACACGAAGTGAGTGTGGAGTCCCAGTCTGCAGTTCCACCATCCCGTGAGGAAAACAGCCAGAGACGGATGAAGTGAATCTCGGGATGTGCGAGAAACCTCCAGTGGTGGGGGTTGAATGCATAGGTAAACCCAGGCACGGGCATCAACCAGGGAATACAAGAAACTCCTAGTAAGTGGGGTTGGGTATTCAAGCTAGCCGAGAATGGGATGAAAACTTCTAGGCCTAGGGAACCCAAGAACGGGGGAGATAAAAATTCTCCCACCAGCATTCCCCTGAATAGTCCGCTGGGGGAATGCTGAGGTACTGGGGGGTAGCCCTTGTACCAAGAATAAAGGGAATGATCAGGAGGGCTGCAATGTCCACACGGAAACATGAAGACCCTCCAGGGCTGGGTGTTCAGCAGCCGAGCCAAAGTACCCAAAGGTAGATCCTGGATGGGACAATAATGATCCAGAGGACAGAGCTAAAATGCAGGATCTGAGGGGGTTGGCAATTAAGGGAATCAGAGAATCGGCCCCCAAATCTCAGCATGTCTCTAAGGCTTCCAAGGCCCAACAAAAGACGGAAGAAGTTCCAACTGCCTTCCTACAGAGACTCAGAGACCAAATGAGAAAATATTCCAGGCTAGACCCAGAGGACCCGGTGGGACAGGGTCTTCTAAAGGTTAATTTTTTTTTTTTTTTTTTTTTACCAAATCTTGCCTGATATTGCTAAAAAGTTGCAGAAACTTGAGGGATGGAATGAGAAACCCACAGAAAAATTTCTTAAAGAGGCACAAAAAGTGTTTGTAAAATGGGATGGAGTAAAAAAAGAACCAAAAAGCAAAGAAAAAATGTAAAGAAAGATATGGGTATGAAGGTATATATCTAGAGAGAGATTTTTTTTTTTTTTTAGTTGGAATCTCACTTCATCACCCAGGCTGGAGTGTAGTGGCATGCTCACAGCCACCCCAGCACCGACACGCTGGGCTCTGGCGATCCTTCCATCTCAGCCTTCCAAGTAGCCGGAACAACAGGCACACACTACCACGCCTGGCTAATTTTTTTTTTATTTATTGTAGAGACAAGGTCTTGCCAAGTTGCCCAGGCAGGTCTCAAACCCGCAGGCTCAGGCAATCCATTTGCCTCAGCCTTCCAAAGTGCTGGGATTACAGGCTGAGCCACCAAGCCCGGCCAAAGGCATATTTTTTATAAAGAAAGTTATAAAGGAAAGAGAATAATTTTGTATATGAAAGGATTTTGTATGATAAATTTTGTCCTAAAGTAAAATGACAGGTTATTAGGGAAGGGGGAAATGCAAGGCAAAACAGAGAATTCAAGCATGTCATCAATTGTACATAGAAGTCAGGATAGGGTTTGCAAAGGGGAATTTATGAAAAAAACTTGGTATATAATTAAGTTGGTTATAACCTTTTCTCCAGTTCTAACTGCTGTTATGGCTTGAAAGGTTTTTAATTACTTAGAAAACTGAGCTTCACCAGCCTGATCAACTTGGCAAGATCTCGTCTCTACAATAAAAAAAAATCAGCTGGGAGTGGTAGTACACACCTATAGTTCTGGCTACTTGGAGGGCTGAGGCAGAAGGATCGCTGGAGTGAGACTCCAACTCAAAAGAAAAAAAGTAATGAAAACTGAGCTTTATTTTATTTTATTTTATTTTTTTGAGTTGGAGTCTCACTCCGTCGCCCAGACAGGAGTGCAGTGGCCGCTCCCGGCCACCGCAGCCTCGACCTGTTGGGCTCCGGCAATCCTTCTGGATAGGCTACTGCAGATTATGGATTGACTCTTATGCTCAGAAAACCAAAGATTTATACTTTAAGCTGTTAGAAGGAGAAATGATCCTCTCCAACGGACTGCTGAAGAAGTAGAAATTTAGAAGGGCTGAAACATGTTTTGGGGTTTTTTTGTTTTTGTTTTTGTTTTTGATTGGGAGTGTCACTCCATCGCCCAGGCTGGAGTGCAGTGGCGCACTCACGGTCACTCCAGCATCGACCCACTAGGCTCAGGCAATCCTTCCGCCTCAGCCTTCCAAGTAGCCAGAACTACAGGAGTGTGCTACCATGCCCGGCTAATTTTTTGATTTATTGTAGAGATGAGGTCTCGCCAGGCTGTCTAGGCTGTTCTCAAATGAAACGAGTTTTAATCACAGCTCCTGTTTTAACACTTCCATCTTTAGAAAAGCCCTGTCACTTGTTTGTGACCAAGGATCGGGGTGTGGCCATCAGAGTGCTCACTCAAAGCTAGGGTGGAAAGAAGCCATCAGTCACTTTCATGTCCAAATTGTCAGATCCTGTGTCTAGGGGTTGGCCTGAATGTATTCAGGCTGTAGCAGCCGCTGTTTTATGAGTGGAAGAAAGTCGGAAATCGACTTTCAGAGGAACCCTCATGGTCAGTATCCCCCCATCAAGTCCGAGCTATCCTAAATCAAAGAGTCAGGTGTTGGCTGATGGATTCCTAGATTCTAAAATATGAGGCAAAATGATTGAAAAAGGATGATTTGATACTAACCGCAGATTCCTGCCTCAACCCAGTGGGCTTCTTAAGTGCCAGGAAGATAAGGAATCAAAAGAAATTAGGTCATAATCATCTGGATATTATTAAATACCAAACCAGACTTGGGGAAAATGCCACTGCATGGGAGTGTCAAACTAAATTAATGATAAATAAATAATAAATGGGTCCTCCAGAACGATTGAAGGCAAAAAAAAAAAAAAAAATAGCAACTATGCTATTATTGACAGAGACTAGTTGTCTACCTGTGAGAAGGGAAGGTTACCTAACAAATAATCTGCACAAACTTGTGAATTATTTGCCCTTAACCAGACTCTGAAATTGCTTGCAGATAAGGAAGGCACCATCTATATGGATTCTAATTATGCCTTTGGAGTATTCTATACCTTTGGGAAAATCTGGGCAGAAAGAGGTCTCATAAATAGTAAGGGAAGTAACTGATCCATGGAGAATTGGTTCAGGAGGTTCCAGAAAATGTATTGCTCCCTGCTGAAATTGCAAGAACACGAATCAATCACCATCAGAAAGGGGCTTCCTTTAAGGCACTTGGCAACAGACTGGCTGATGAAATGGCCAAAAAGGCAGCCTTAGAAAGTGAGGCTGAACCTCACCCCAATTTATCTAATAGACACCACAAGACCACAATTTACTGAAGAAGAAATCAAGGGAATAGGGGAAAAAGGGAGTCTCCAAACAAAGAGGTGAGATGGTTTCTCCCAGATGGGAGCGAGATGGTTAGTAAACCAATTATGGGGAACTAATGACCATATTACATAAGGGGAGTCATTGGGGATCTCAGACAATGTGCAATGCACTTCTAAAACTTATAAGTGTATGGGCATATATACCATTGCTAAACAGGTCTGTCAAAAGATAAATAAAAAGGTTATCAGAAAGTCAACGAAAGGGGGAAGACCCCCAGGGCTAGGGCCATCCCAAAGTATCCAAATTGACTTTACTGAAATGCCTACGGCTGGAAAGTTCAAATATCCGCTAGTAATTTTTAACAATCTCACTTGATGGGTGAAGGCCTACCCTTTAACAACTGCAACAGTGGGGTCCGTAATAAAGGTGTTTTTGAAACAGGCAATTCCTAGGTTTGGCCTAATGGAAAATATTAATTTGTATAATGGGAGTCACTTCACCTCAAAGGTGTTACAAAGGATAATGGGGGCACTCCAAGTGCATTGGGACTTTCATGCACCTCGGCATCCACCATCCTCAGGAAGAGTAAAAAGAATGACTCAAACTCTTAAAAAAACTTTTGAGCAAATTAATGCTAGAAACTAAGTTGCCTTGGACTAAGTGCCTCCCTACAGTCCTCCTCAGAATCAGGTCAACTCCTCGAGAGAATCTGGGCTTGTCACCCTATGAGTTACTGTACAGGTAACCATCCTTAGGGAAGGCAACAGACTTGCCCACTGTGGAGACAAAAGACAAGTTCGGAGAGCGTATGTACTGGCTGTCTCCTCCACCTTATCTTCCCTGAGGTTAGAAGGGCTTCTTGCTCAGATTCTTCCTCTTAAGTCTGAGGCTCATCGCTTCCAGCCTGGTGACTTGGTGCTGATCAAAACCTGGAGAGAGGACAACCTCCAACCAAGTTGGGAAGATCCTTATTAAATGCTCTTGACCACTAAGGCTGCTGCCCGAATGGCGGAGAAAGGATGGACTCATTATACTAGGAAGAAAAGGCACCTAAGGACTCCTGGGAATCTACTGATAGATGGAAAGTGTCTCAAATGGCGGGCCAGCCTCTTGAAGTAAGGTTGAGGAGGACCCAACCATGAAAGCAATCATCATATTCTTCTTTATGCGAAATCTCCCAATGGTGGTGGGGAGACAGGGGAGCACTTCATCAGTGCATACCAAAGTCTAGGAAGATGGGGCTATCCTGTCAAGTTTGTAACTAACGTAACTGAGACTTCAACTCCCCAAACTATCGAACTTGATGCATCTCAAATATTATCCTGCAGGAATTTAATAATCAAAGGCAACTTTCCCACAAGGGCAAATATCTGTGCCCTGACCCCAATCCAGGTCACCCCCTCTATTCATGTATGAGTTGGGATGATGTTTGGCAAACCACAAAGCTCCAGAGTTGGACTGCTTGGCCAGCAAGAGGAAAGACTGGATATCCAAACCCCCTGAGGGACACGTTTCACTTCTCTAAAGGGGTCCCACCAAAGAACTGCCAAAGTTTACAATGTAATCCTGTCCTGCTGACTATAAACAGTCCACAACTTTTGGACAGTAGTCCTGAAGTAGCACCAAGAGTGTATGGGTTGGGTGCTGACATTTCAGGGACAGATACGGTGGGACAATTCACTCTCAGGTTAGTTGAATACAAGAATTCAACCAGTTCAGTACCAACTGAAGGTTCCATAACCAAGTATACCACCCCACCCCCCAGCAACGATCCTAGGAGGGTGACTATAATCAAGGTCAAGGATCTTAGGCAA
>CAUYQG010204832.1:0-18035 GCA_963574415.1 Tarsius wallacei | reverse complement strand
AATAGTGCTGCAATAAACATGTGTGTACAGGTATCTTTTTTAGAGTATCAATTTCTAGCTCTTTTAGAAATAACCACACTGTTTTCCATAGAGGTTGAATTAGTTAGCATTCCCACCAGCAGTGCAGAAGTGCTCCCTTTTCTTAGCATCCACACCAGCATCTGTTATTCTATGTTTTATTAATGATGGCCATTCTTACTGAGGAGAGGTGGTATCTCAATGTGGTTTTGATTTGCATTTATCTGATGACTAGTGAGGGTGAGCACTTTTTCATGTATCACCAGCTTTTAAAATAGACAAAGAAGCAAATGGAAAGGCTGTTTTCAACAAAATCATAACTGGTTTTAAGTTGAGAAGCAGTGTGAGGGCTTTCCATTTTGTTCTTGTTGCTGTTTGGTTTTAACTCATTTCAACCGTATGCATAAAAAATAGGCAGTGGATGATATGATGACTCAATGTTTGGGGTAAGGACAAGATCATAATAGGAGAGAAGCCAAGAGAGATACAGGGAATGTAGAATTAATATCATGACTGGAGAGTGTATAGAAAGAAACCACACAAACAAGATTCCAAGTCAGAGCTTTTCCTCTGCAAAACAACATTGTCACTGGTGCTGCTTTTTTATGCCTTCCCATTCTGCTTTCTCTATTTCTTCTTTCATTTCAAAGCCATACACAGCCCTACCCCAATAAACACACACAGACACACGGATACAGAGGATTGATGATTACAATAAAAACTCAGCTAACATCCTGTTTCCTCACAAGGCCTTGCTTTCTGTTAGGCTCATTCAATAAAATCTCTATCAACTGAAAAATTGTAATATATCAACAATCAAAGTGCAACAGAATAAAATCGGGTAATGCTTTCTTTGAAACTTAACTCACAGCAGGCGAGCAGTTAAAAAATTGGACCTACATCCAGCCCCATCACTACATAGTCCAGATCAATTTTATTGAAATTCCCTGCTTACAGAAATAGTATCTCTGACCTCATGAATTGAGAATGAAAATCCCATATCCCGGGAGAGCTCAGAGAATAAGAAAGGAAGGGTTGGATGATGGTTTGGAACTAGAATATCTTGATATTTTTCACTCTGAAATTATTTTAAAATGAAGTTAATGGTAATAGTGCAAAAGAGGTAATACTGAATGCCAGATGTGCTGGGTGACATTAATGAATAAACACATAGATATACATATGGTTGTATAAAGCAAAACAATTAACCATGGAGATGGGATTGAGTTGCCTTTTTCTCCAGCTGCATCAAGACATTTGCTACTCACCCGTAGTCAGACCTGGCACACTGAAAGATAGGGATACAAATGAAAGGCTTTTTAACTCAGAGGACAGTTATCCTTTTCAATACAAGTCAAATTTTTTACATACAGAAAAGTTATTTAACTTGGGATCTAAGAAAACCAGATCAAGAAAATTCTGCTGCTCGTATGGTTATTTCCAAACAAAAAACCAGAGAATTGTTTCTTCAGGATTTTAATTATATGCACATCTTAAAATAGAGAGTGAACTTTAGCAGGGGATTCTTCATTCCTTTCCCATTTATTTAAGCAAACTGTTGGCTAAAGAACATGGCAGTGTGAGCTCTTTCTACCTCTTCTTCTCAAATCCACCACTTGCGTCTTCACATTTAATTAAGTTTGTATTTATGAAGCCCTCTTATCTCCAGAGTAATTCAAGGAAGACATAACTAATACAAAATCTCTAAATGTCAGCCTCCTGGAGTGGGATTTCTTCATGAGATTCAGGCTTTCTGCCCACAGTCTGCAACCCACACTGATACACCAGAGGACACCGGTGTTTTTGCTGATCTTATGCAACAGGTCTTAAAATAAATGCATATAAGACCTTACTTCTATCTATTCTCATCTCATCTAGAAAGATACAAAATTGCCAACTTTCAATTGTGCTTTTGAAAAACTATTCTCATCAATTCATACACATGCACATATTGAGAAAAGAAAAAAAACATGACTAAGTGTCTCTCCCTTTTCATTTGAATATGCCAAGTATTTGGGAAGAAGTGCCTTTTGAGGAAATGGTGACTGATCGTATTATAACCCTCCACCTCTGAGTTCAATCTTTCAGTCTGTCATCTATTATCTTCTTTATTTGCATTCTTCTACTTTTATTTCTTTGTTTTCCCCACTATTTGTCCATTTTAAAAAATAGCCATTGTTTTAATCACCTCCAACTCAGCCTGTTGGTGAGGGAGGGATTCCCACCCTCTGGCCGTGGACCTGGCCACACACAACATCAGACACTGGGCAAATGAGATCAGCAGGAGCTTACTAATCATAAACCCTCACAGTCCTGGGAAGAGGACACTGTACGTCACGCAGAATCATGTGGTCGTTGCACTTGGGGGCAACGAACAAGGAAGGGATGTGGGAGGTAGGCCTTATAGTTGCTAGAGGATGAAATGACCCCTGAATCTTAGGGCTGATTGTGATTTGTTTGTCTGAATAATTCTCCAGGCTGGCAAGGAACTGAAACCTTCTCAGAGATAAGTAGGCCCCGTGCCTGGTCCCCATGATTAGAAAGGTTGTTTGACTAGGGACTTTGACAATGGGGAGGAAAATTTGTGATTAAGCCATTTTGAAGTGCTCCTGGATTCACCAGACGTGAAGGTAGTACCTACTACAGGATATTAACATGTAGGCTTTCCACCCCATGAATCTTCATTTAAAGTAGCAAGTATTTACTGAGTACTCACTTGGTTGAAGAAAATGTCTGCTGCCTTGGACTCTATGTTATGTATATTTGTCTCCAGCTGAGTGAAGCCAATAGGGCAATTGCTACTTTATCTCACAGATGAGGTTTTTGAATTTAGAGAATTTAGGCTTTGTCTAAGATCCCACACAGCTAAAAACTACCTATATTTGAGTTTGAAACTAGGTCTTTGATTATGAGATTACCGTACTTCTTTGCTTTCTCCAATTATGCTTTAAGTACAAATATCCATTGTTTTAGTCATCTCCAACTCACCCTGTTGGTGAGGGAGGGATTCCCAACCTATGACTGTGGGCATGGCCACACACAACATCAGACACTGGGCAGATGGGATCAGCAGGAATTTACCAAATTGAAGTGGTCAGTAGGCTTAATATGCATGTGAAACTCTGGTCTAAGAATATTCTCAAGCAATTACTCAAACACAGAGAAGAAATGATCAAGTTTCCTTTTGGGGAATGCTGCTCAGGGTACCCTGAACTTCTTTTTCCCCAAAAACATAAGTCTTTTTGTTATACTACACAGTTGAGCTGGAATGGAGGGGAAGCATACAGTCTCAGATATAAACATGCCATCATGTATTCAAACCATTTCTTGGCCAGTCCAGGCATTCTGAGAGAAGCAGAACCCCCAAAGGAGCATACACAAATATATTTTGTTTCATTTTTTGAAATTGCTGGAAGGCCTTGAGCCAGATCTTCAGAACAACACGAAGGAATAATTCTGACTGCCTGGGTTCAGATGCCTACCTGATCCTTGAGTGTCTGAGCAAAATAAAAGTTCTTCCAGTCCTGCAGCTGCCAGTGTGCCATGGACAGTGATGCAACACAGATGAAGATGAGCCAACATGCCCCTTTATAAAACATCAGATTCAAGATTTTGTACAAATTTCAGTGTCTCTACCAACTATTGAGAAATTCCAGATTTACATAGGGCAGCAAATAGTGACTCCTTCATTCCACAACTGTAAAGGTGGCTTTCTTTGTCCCTCAGACAGGTTGCAATGGGAAATGCATTGAGGATGTGGATTTTCAGGTTTACCTGACACTGATAAGCATGATTGTCTTCAGAGGAAATGACTCTCTTCTTGTATTGACTTGTGTGTTCTGTGTTTATTTTACTTTCTCTATGAGGTTAATAGAATATTTGTGGCTGTGATTTTTCCCTAAACAGTAGGACTTTTTTTTGGCTCCTTGTGTCGAAATCAAATGTCAAAGAGGGTGAAAAATCTTTTCAAAAACTACTGATGGAGGAGAGTAAATGGAAAAGGTTTGAAGTAGATTTGTTATTTTTATGCTGATCTGTGGAATGTCCTTTCCTTTGGAATATGGTGAAAATACTTCCTCAATCAAGTTTCCAGTTTTAAATGTGAATAGGAATACAAGAATTGACATAAACATTTTATCCTGAGCATTTTAATTGAGTCCCAGAAGCGAAAAAAAGGTCCAAATAAATATAATATATCATTCTAATTCAAATAAAGATAACTAAGCTCTGTTTCCTTTAGAATTGTTAACCACTTTGTTAAAAAAAAATAACTTTTGGAAGTAAGCTATCAACCTGCAGATGCTATTTTTATGAAACATGGGTGAATATTAATACATAATATATATTCAAAGATTTTCCAGTCCACAAGAAACCTCTATGGGATTTTAAAATGGACACAACACTGCATATTTGTTTTGAAGGCGTACACTCACTACATACATTCGGTCAAAGTCTTGCAGCCTGGATTAGGTTGGCTACTTACCTGCAATTTTATTGACTATATTTATATATTACCTGTGCTGAGGGAATGAAGAAGACTTGATTTTTGTGATTTAATAAAAATGCATGATTATCTTGAATTTGAGTATTCTAATCATTACAGAAGTGGTTTTGTTTTTAAGTCTATTTAATGTAAGTGTGTGTGTGTGCTTGTGTGTATATGTTTGTGTGTGGGTGTATGTGTGTGTGTTTAAAACAAGTACTGAAAAGGAATGCTTTAAGACATATATCAGGATTCAATGTAACTGTAATCCTTATATTTCCTAATCTTACTTTTCCCATTATACATGTGTGCAAACACATTTGCACATACATATGTATACACATTCCACATATACATTTCTTCAGTACAGATATCTATTACAACCTTTCCTAGTTAGCAGAGAAACGATTTGGTTTTTTTTTTGTAGAGGGAATTGAGATTAGTTAGTGTCAGATGATCAAAGAGACACCCAAGTTGGATCCCGATACTTTTTTTGTAAATTGTAATTTGACATTCTGTGTTAATATTTATTTATGAGTTGCAAAGTGGTGTTATAATTTATTAATATGTTGAGAGATAATTAAACACAGCTAATTAACATATTCATTACTGCAAATATTTATCAGATTTTTAAGGTGAAAAATTTGAAATTTTACTCTCAGTGATTTTGCAATGTTCAATACATTGCCTCTGAAATTGGCCATAATTCTCAGTCTCATCCCCCGGAGGTAAGACTATTTTCCTTGATTTTTATTTGTAAAATAATTTTTTTTCTGTGATTATATCTCTTATTTTTCCTCCACAGATTTTGATATTCTTTGTCTCATCGACCCTTTAACTGCTTTTGCTTCCCATTGTAATTTGGTAAGAAATTAAAAAACATTGCTGCTGCCCCAAATTAGTGGCTGGCTAGAATATTATGACCTATTATACTTTCTAATTTTTAATATTTGGGCCTATCTTTTATTCTAACCATATTTTTTAAATGTTCTAATCATTTAAATATGTATATAGTCACTCTATGCTTTGTTTTGGAATTTAGTAGTTATAATAAACAATTAATATCTTATTACTCTATCTGAAAGATGTTGGATTCTAAGATAAGAATTTGTGCTTAAATGTACATCAACTAAAGTAGCTGCATTGGTTTATGATATTTAGTTCATTTTCTTAATCATGTGGCTTGAGTCTGGATACAATTGTTAATCAGTTAGAATCATTTCTGTGGTGATATATTAAATATTTTAATTTATCCTTCAGCAAAATGGGCCCTATAATTTTCTTGGATATAAAGACAGCATATATACTTTAAAAGCAAAATAATATTTATATTATTATAAATAAAATATATTTATTTATTATAAATCTTTAAAAAAACTTCCTGGCCTTAATTAAAGGCATGAAAACCGTGAGAGATAGGCACTATTGTGAGCACAATAAAAGTGATAACTACCATTTATTGAATATTTATTTTGCATCAGACCCAATGCTAAATGCATTTCATCAATTATAATATTTAATCTTCACAATGAGCTTACTTATTGAGTAGTCTATTTTTATTATAAAGACGAGAAAGCTAAGGTCCATGTCTTAAACTTATGTGAATTTCCATAAAGTTAATACATGACAAAGCTTCAACTTGAACCTATTAAGAATATTGTTTTCATGGGTGTTATAAAATTCTCAAGTGAAGAAGATATAGGTTTATTTCTGTTTTATTGGAAAAGTCTGGTGTTATGTAATTCACAGCTGGAATGGAGACTGTGCTTACAATGTCCTCAGAGATCCAGACTCCTTTCTATAATCTTAAGGTGGAATTCACATCCTCCTATTCAGGGAGAACACACAGGAGGCTGGACTAAAGAGAATAGACTAGGAGAGGACAAAGCATATAATCCAGAGGTATCTTAAGGAAAGTTCCAGAAAGCTGCTTGATGGAATTGATGCTTATATCCCAGTGGCTGTAGTCAGGAGATGGGTACACTATTGACTAAGCAGATTCCCACTGAGCATATTTGCACCATGCGTAGCATGATAAGAAAGAACCTGTGTCAAAGTAATATTCTCTAAGGATGCTTTTCAGCTGAATTTACCATACAGGTCATCAAAATCTTAACTGGAGGAGGTTATAGTTCTCTGTAATAATATTTTGAGTTATTTTTTATTCAAACTTTTATGAAGACAGCAAAATAATTATTTGGGAAAGAATGATTATTGCCCAGTGGTGTTCAGTAAGTGTTTATTAGATTAATGGTTGAATACAATCATGAAATGAGATCTGTGTGCATTTTTCTATAGTCAAATTAGACATAAATATGTTTAATAATATAAAATGAGTGAACAGAAACATTCTCATGTAAGCTGCTATTTTTTCCACACCAAGGAAACATGAGAAGCCCTTTCATACATGCATTTATCTCTTCCTTTATTCAACAAATTTTAAAGTTTGCATTTATTATGAAAATTTTAAAGTACCTATTACACATCTGGCATTTTTCCAGAAATTGAATATCAAAGAATAACAACCAAGGGTAGACACAACAATCACTACTTTTATTTAACTTACGTTCTAGCAGAGGAAGCAGATAATAAACACAAGCAAGAAGTAATGCATAGTATGTTGGATAACTATAAGTGCTATGTAGAAAATTAAAGCAGGAATAGAGATAATGATAGCTAAGGGGATATTCTTGAGTGAATTCTCAAAAGAAAAAGGATTTTCCATCAAACAAAAACAAGGAAGCCACAACATTTCCCGTGAAAAACTGTAAACATTTGTCTTGGATTCAGCAATTTGAGGATGGGATGGCAAGAGACAGGCAGTATGGCAGAGCGAGATAAAGGTTTCTCATGTAACTGGTGCATGTACAACTTCACATATGCTTTTGGAATCTAAGTGCAGGTAGAATGCCATTATTTCCAAAGACTTACTTGACTTCCTGTCTTCAATGATTTGAAACAGTTCTTGATCTACGTTTGCAAGACTGTTTCACCAGGAAGTAGAATTGGAGCTACAGGGTATCTAAAGTCCAAGAAGACATTGCTTCCCTTATTTTGTTACAGAATTTTCCCAGAGAAATTGAACTTGCTTACAGAGCAAAGAAATCAGGAAGAGTGATATATGGAGAAAGATTTGCCAAAGTCCATTGTTTGTTTTGGTGCTAATGATATCTACTTTTTAGTTTGCATACACTTTGCCTTATGGGACCAGATAAAGGAAACAGTACATCTGAGTGCTGTATTTTCAAGAGGGAAGTGGTTGACTTTGTTAGACTGTAAAGCATATGTGTAGCTAGTAAAGATCTATCTTTCTAGCAATATTTTGTAACTTCATCAAGCTAAAATTTGTTCACTCTTTGTCAAATGTAAGCATATACATAGCATATAAGTGTGTGTGTGTATATATATACACATACATATATATTTGTGTATATATATATATATACCACATACATATATATTTGTGTGTGTGTATATATATATATATATATGTATGTATATATTCAACTAACTGCGAATTTAAAAATTTGTAAAAAGAAAACAAAATTCCAAAAAAGTAAAACTTTAATTTGTGGGACACTGAGTACCACTATGAATCCACACATATGAAATGATATGTAAGCTTTGTATTGGGTATTATAAATAAACCAGAGATGACAAAATTATGTGGAAAGATGTATATAGATTACATGCAAAAATTATGTACACTATTTTGTATGAGGGACTTGAGTATCTGCATATATTTGTATACTCAGTGTATCCTGGAACCAATCCTGCATGGGTACAGAGCTTTGTGTGTGTATGTATATTTTCAGGGGATGCCAAAAAAAATGTATACACATTTTAAGTATGACGCTTGCCCAAAAGATGGCGTTAATCAAATGAATGCTAGTGTCACCATGTGGCAGGCAGGACAGTCCAAGGAAATGGTGGAAACATGGTTGAACAAAGGTCATCTACACATTGCTACCGTAATTCAATTCAGCTTCGAAAAGTAATACATAGATAACGTATCTTAAAATGTGTATACATTTTTTGGCATATATATATATATATATGTATATATATATATAATAAAGGTTTCTCATGTAACTAGTGCATGTACAATTTCACATTAGCTTTTGGATTCTAAGTGCAGGTAGAATTCCATTATTTCCAATGACTGACTTGACTTCTTGTCTTCACTGATTTGAAAAAGTACTTGACCTATGTTTCAAGATTGTTTCACCACAAAGTAGAATTGGAGGTACAGGGTATCTGAAGTCCAAGAAAAATTAGGTGATAGAAGATGGATCGCAGGAATCAAAGATCATGGAGTTAACAATCCAGTTCCTGACCCAGTTTCCTCACCTGCTACAAGTGCTCATCTTAGTTAAGGACATTTCAGAGAATAAGCTCTTCTTTGCCTCTCCGCTTCTTCCATTCTCTCTATAGTATTTCTCTCCTCCCTTTGTCTCTCAAGGTTTTGTAGCCTTCACAATGCTTCTTGGCTCTTCAGGTATGGTTAACAAACAGGCACATTCATTTAAAAAGCTTCTATGGCCCAAAAGCTATGCTTAGAGTTTTTCTTTGGATAACCATTTTCAATGACTGTACTTACTGCATGTGCTGAATTCTACTATTCCCATTCTGTAGGAGAAGACATAGAGAATGAAAAGTTTAAGAAAGAAAATCCAGAAACTATCTAAAATTCACTAGGTAAACTTTATACTGAAACTAACATATTGGGTAAAATACAGATATTCTGAAGTTATACCTTATTTTTTTTTCACTATGCCATGATGCTGACTTAGAGATAACTGAGCCATTCTGATTATACTCATTAACTGTAGGCTTGTTGGGGACTGAAGTTGGACCAAGCCTTGTAAGCCATGTGAAAATGCCTAACATTGTAATTAAGAGCTTCCTTTTGTAGTCAGATAGGTGCATATCTGAATGTTCTGCCTGTTGCTGGTTCTGTGTCTTTAAGGGAGTGCCTTAACCTTATTGAGTCATATTTCTTCTTGTGTCTAATCAGAATAACTAATTTTCAGACATGTTTTTATAATTTTTGATTTATGACCATGAAACAGATATTCCATATAACTTATCTTAATAAAGAGTCTTGAAAACTCTGTGACTTAAATCTTATATTCTTATTTTTATAGAGGCCAATTTTGGTATTGGAAAGGGGATAGGTTTTCGATTAAGTCAGAGCTGCTCTCAAGCTTTCTCAAGCAAATACTAGTAATTTTTGAAAATCAATAGCAATGTATACATTAAAAAACACTTATAGAATGTACATATTATAAGGAAATTTTCAACAAGTACTAATCTACCTTGGCTAGAACTAGGATTTGAGGTCTGTAGGACAGAGAGGGAGGTAAAACATTTAAAAAAAATACAAGTTTATCAAAGTTGGAGTTAGAAAAAAGGAGGAGATAGAAAGACTAATAATTTTAAAGATGCTGTTTTATTTAAGTAGAAGAAAGTAGGAAATAATTAGTGCATAATGGAATGGAAACTGTATGTCTCAATGGGAAAATACTTTGGATAATTTATAAAACAAATTTCTCAAACATAAACATGTGAGTGTTATGCAAACAATTTATTAGAATTGAAAAAATGGAAAACATTCTCCATCTCATTCTATAAATCAAATCCATCCTTGATAACCATATCAGAAACAAAAAGAAAAATTATCAATTGGCTTCACTCATGTGTATGAAAACAATTTTTTAAATCTAAGATCAGTGATTTTCAGAAAAAGATAATACATGATAAGCTAACTTGCATCCTACAAAATGCAAGAGTAGTTTAACTAGGAAAGCCATGAGCCTAAGTTTTTCCTGAGAAAATAAAGATTTGAAAATGACCTTTGGGCATAGGAATAGATGTATCAAATTTGATAAAAAATTGGACTCATAACTAAAAGTATAGGTAAAGTAGGCATAGAACAAATTTCGTTGATCTTCTAAAGGATTGTGTAAGAGCAACAACCTTGTAGGAGATCTACTGCTGTTAATGACATAATGGTTAGAGTTGGACTAATTCTTCCACCAAGAAAATCCATGAAAGCTAGGTTAAATAAATATCTTGGAGAAATAAAAGAGTGTTTATATGGATGACTTTAAATTATTATTGAGTAAAACCCCAATACAATCATTTAAATATGAAAATATCTGATACAAAACACAAAGATGATAAAGTAAGTTACAATGTTGTGAGATGGTAAAGTTAAAATTTTTGTCAGGAATGGCAAAAAATCCAAATTCAAGGAAAATTATATCAATGACATATGCCGATTTGTTTCTAGACCATCACAATAAAGCAAATATTACAATAAATAAAATATTGTAATAAAATTGGAAACACACATTTTTGACTTCCCACTGTGTATAAAGGTTATATTTATACTATACTGTAACCTGCTAAATTTACAATAGTATTATGTCTAAAAAACAACGTACATTCTTTAATTTAAAAATGCTTCATTTGTAAAAAGTGCTAACAATTCTCTGAGCCTTTACGAAGTCTTTATGCTGGTGGAGGTACTTGCCTTGATGTTGATGGCTCCTGACTGATCAAGGTGGTGCCTTCCTCACTGAGCTAAATCATTTATTTGATTTAAAATGAGAGACATGCGACTCTTCTTTTCAGCCAAATGCTTAGAGGCTATTGTAGAATTATTATTTGATCGAATTGCAATATTGTTGTGTCTCAGGAAATAGGGAGGTCCAAGGAGAGGGAGAGACAGCCAGTCAGTGAAACAGACAGAACACGCATACATATATAATTTCACTGTCTTTTATGAGTGCGGCTTGTGGTATCCCAAAATAATTACAATATTAGTATCAAAAGTGGTGCCGATAGACTTGTTCAAGTTAAGGTTGCCATAAACCCTCCGTTTGTGAAAAACATATCTGCAAAGTGCGGTAATGTGAAGTGCAATAAAATGGGATATGCCTGTTGTAAAGAATGTATTTTTTCTTAGAAGGTGTAGAGGAAAGATTGGAGAAAAAAAATTGATTAATCAAACAAATTTTAAAACGGCAAGAATATAGTAAATTTGAGAAAAAAAGCAGGTGCTTCAAATAATAAGATGATAAATATATACTCAACTACATTGTAGTTACATTAACTATAAATGCAAGTGAAAGCAAATATAACAGGTTTAAATACAAATAAAAATCAACTGTATTCTACTTACAATCTATATATTAAATATAAAGATGCCAAAAGAATAAAAGTAAACAAAATAATAATATTTTACGCAAATGCCAGCCTAAAGAAAGTATCAAAGAAACAAGAAACTGATTTTTTTTTAAGAGAGCAAAAAAACCCTACAGTCTAAAAAAAAAGTTCCAAAAGTGAAATTGACAGTACTGAGTATTATAGAGAGTGATCATCACTATAGATTTTTCACACATTGAAAAGATGAGACAACATTAAGAATAACTTTATGCTAAAAATGTTGATAAATTACATGGAATGGACAGATTTCTTTTTAAAATAAAAGTAATGTCAAAAACAAAGTGAAATAGAAACTCTGGATAACCTAACCTCTATGAAAATTTGAATCTATAACTAAAACCGCATACATTCCTATCAAATTCAAAGGGCTTCATCAACGAATTCTCTGAAATTTTAAAGAAATAAATAACAGCATGCTATCCCAAACTCTCCCAGGAAATAGAAAAGAAGGAAATGTACCTTAATTTATTATAAGAGGCCAGCATGATCTCAATAGCAAAATCTGACAAGGACAACTCAAGGAAGAAAATTATACACCAATTTCCCTCTCGCTCATAGATGTAAAAATAATTAGCAAATTCATCCAGTGATATATTTAAAGGACTAAGCATAAATAAATGAGCAAGAAATCATAGAAAGTTCCTCAAACTAGATTAAACAAGAGAGCAATTTGCTCTTTTTTTTAAGTAAAAGAGACAATCATTCATATATATATATATATATATATACATATTCAAGAACAGGGATTAAATGTACTGAGACCTCTTAAGGACTGAAGCAAAGAAGCCAAAAGCCAAGGTCTTATTTTCCAGACTTCTCATGGATTCTCTCCCTTTTTAATTTCTCTCACCATGCATCTTTTTAGCAAATACTTTTTAACGGTAATATTTGATATATGCAAAAGAACATATGAATCACATATGTGCATTTTAAAGTATAATAAAGTATAAATATATAAAATAATAACAAATGAACTCTACCCAATATATAAACTAGAATACTATTATCTTCCCGTCTTCTCCCAAGAGGGAAACATCAGCCTAAATCTCATGTTAATAATGTTCTTGTTTTTTCCCCGGGCTCCTTTGCAATCCCAGACAAAATTGGGTCCCTTTGGTAAACAATAATAGGTTAGTGAATATTGAATTAGAAGCCAGTAGGGTCGGCCACACAGTGGTACTTTTGCATTATTCTCTCAGGACTTACGTTTAAGGAGGAGTTGGTTCTTTTTCCAATTCAGTCATTCTGCCGCCCTGCTGTAGCCAGTTTTCTCTATGGCCTTGGCTTTAATCTAGATGTACAGAGTAGCTGCCTTATTGATACTTTTGCTTGCTTAATTGGGGAGTATACAATATTCTTGAGTGTTTTCCTTTGCCAATTAAGAAAGTGCTTCCATACTTTCTTGCTTTCATTTTTTCATCCTGCATTTGTCTGGCTTGCCCTTTAAACATGAACTCCTATTCTTCGCTGTCTTCGAGATCTACGTATAGGCAATCCTAACCACTCTACATATTTAATATATGTGCCTACATTTGAATATGCTCACCCTGTAGTCTGAGCTTTACATGACAATGTTTCTTCTTCCATTTTGAAATTTCCACTCAGTGTAGCATCAAGTTTCCTGATTTTATCCTGATTCTGCCACTTACTTCTTAACTATGTGACCTATGTCTCATCACCTTCTCTTTCTGTGCTTAAATGCTTCTCACCTACAACATTAGAATAATAATGCCTCTACATAGAGTTGTTGGGAGATTTGACTTCATATATAATTTCAGAAGAGTGGTTTGTACATAGTAGATGTACAATATATTAAAAACTATTGTAGAGAATATTCTGCAACCTTATCCTTCAAGTCATCTTCTTACATTTCCAAACATTCCTAGCTTTGTTTATTTCCTAACATATCCATCTTCAGGTGTTACTCAAGTCAAGAGTTTCTTGACTAAGATAATTATTAGCCCTGTATTCTGTTCTGAGTTCAGTCTTCCTTCTTACGCTGACTTAACCAGAAACAAACTAATCTAATTGAGCCCTTGTTCTCCCCTCTTTAGTGTATAACATGCCGGAAGTCTTTGACATTTCCCCATAGCAAGGAAAATAAAGAAAGTCAAAGAGCAAACTATCCTAAGATCAAAACAGTCTTCTACTTTGAGAGCACCTTTGACGTGAGAGCACCTCTATTTCCTATTCAGAGCATCTTGTCTTCGAACCTGCCTGTTCTGCATGAAGGGAGTTCTTTGAGACAAACATTTTGTACCTGGTCTTATGGTTTCTCCTTTCTCTCTGTCCCTTGAAAATGAAGTATTTGCTAGCACCATCTGTTGCACCCGTTGCTGCCTATGTGTCACTCCAGTGATTCTCCGTCTGCCCTAGTGTTACCAGCAACTCAAGAGTGACAGCTTATCTTCTGATAATTACCAAGTTTTACTCCTGGTCTTACACTCTCACAGGAGTTCCTATCATATGATATCAAAATTGAGGAGATATATCTAGACACGCAAGTTTATGTCCATACAACTCAGATATTCCTGTGTGTAGACAAAATTACCTTCCATATCTTCCCTTTCTCTGATAGAATCCCATGATTCCAAACAACCAGTTGCAAAATATTGGCATCTTCCTTAATTTCATCCTCTCCTTGATGGTCTAGTTAGTGTCAATCATTACTATATCACATTGTAGATTTTTCTTCCATATATTCCTCTCAATTCTACTGCCAGCAAACCCATCTCAAAGTGAGATCACACATCCAGCTTCACAAACACTTCTCTAATGATATCACTTTTTATCTTGAATTCCTAAAGTAGCTCTTAGTTCTCCATCTCTCAATGTTCCCGTCTTACTTGCAAGATTTTCTTTAAGCTGTTTCTACCTTTGCAACATTAATTTTTATGAGTTCTCAGGATATTTATGTTGCTTCTGTCAAATAAGGTACGTTTCATACACGATTTTATGCTGTTCCACAAACTCATACTACTGTTTTATTTGTTTTAATTTTTCATTGCTCGTAAATACTCTATTCTCTGCCTCCCAAATTTGACCAAACTTTCAACTCTCAATGCAACACTCATTTTTCCATGGGTGATAGGAAGTTTTCTCTTCCTTAAAGTTTAATCTCTAAGCCCTCTAAGCCAGAGCCCACTATTGAGCAAAAAGAAGAAGAAGAAGAAGAAGAAGAAGAAGAAGAAGAAGAAGAAGAAGAAGGAGAAGAAGCATTTAAATGTTGTCAAAAAAACTGTATTTGCCCAATGACTAGATAATGCAAAATGCATATATTTTCTGATTTTACATGTGCTAGTCTTACTATGCTTTACCTTATAAATTTGCTAAATGCAGTTTTCTTTTTTAACGGATAGAAATAGAGAGAGAGGAGAGAGAGAGTGAGAAGGAAACACTGATTTATATTTTTAAGAAAATCTCAGATTGCATCTATAGCAATTCTGATTCCAGATATCTGTTGAATGGTTTTGCTCATCAGCACATACAGAACACACATTATTTTACCAAGCATTTGGTGCATGTAAATAAGTCTATTATTAATCATAACTAAATTAGGCATTTTTAAACATTCTCTTTGATTGTTGTTTACATTTGAGAATACTGACTGAAGGGACAGAAAAGAGGCTTTGACTCCCATTTATATCTTGATCTGCGTGGTAGCTATATAATTTAATCTGTATGAAAAAATTACATTTACTTAAAACTTTCATGCTTTACAATATGAGATATGCCTCCATACATAAGTTGAAAAGATATTTAAACCAAGCATGAGTGAATCACTTCAATATTTTCTAAAGGGAAAACAAATTTTAGGTAGAGAAGGCAATATTGTAAAAAGAATCTCATTTGTAAATTATTTCATCATTTAAGTTAGAATTGCTATTTTTATGGCTTTGAAGCACCTATAACTACTAAATAAAGATCTAAAATAAAAACTCAAAAGCATAAATGCAACTGTATATGAAAGCTTTTAGTAATAAAATATTCAATAAAGTAGTGGCACTAAGTATGAAATGCAATTCTAGTAGAGTGACGGTAAGTTAATGATTGTATCTTACATTTATATATGTCTAAAGCATAGGCTACACTTTGATAATTCTAATTTGTTGCCCAAAACCATCCTATGAGCTAGTTAGGACAAAATAACAAATAGGTTTGTCTTTATTTTTAAAAGAATGCTGAAATTTAAAGCGAATGCATTATTGCACAAAGCCCTATAATATTTCAATGGTTAACTTGGAAAAAAAAGACAGGAATACTCACATCTTTCCAGATCATCCCTTTATTATATTACACATACAATTTCAAAACCATTTAAAAATATGTTTGAGCACATGTCAATTCACGAGGCAGTAGAACTGAAATCTAAGCAGAATGTTGTTTGTTTTAAACTGTCTGATTTCCCCTCTCCCATTTCATCGTCCATAGCCCCAATGATGCCTAGAGTTCTGTTGTGGTAGTTTTCCCTGGACGACCCTAATTTCAGTAACACGTCTCTAATTGCTCACCTTTCTGGCTGAACTGGTGGCTATCACGATAGTACGATTGCATTTGTGTTTGAGGCCATGCTTGCTCAGTCATTTTGATTAGAAACTTGTTATGAAACAACAAAAATCAGTAACAGCATATTGTGCTATGTTTTCCATTAGGGTATCAGACTTTCCTGGATTAAAACATCATGTTCAGGGGTGATTTCTCTCACCCATGCCAGCTCTGGCATGTCTCCATTTCTTTCTTCTCTTCTTTCTCTAAAGAAACTTTGTTTTCAAACTTAAAAAAAAAAATTCATGTTCAGGTTTCTAACAGGCACAATGTAAGAGATCTTCATCAAACATCTTTTCTAGAAAGAGATTGCTTGTTTTGTTTGTTTTCTGAGCCCTTGACATCTTTGCTGTGTTGGCAACAGAGTTGAAGAACAAACTTGGAGAAATTCTGTATTTCTTTGAGTTCCATTCTCATCCCTTTAGCAGTCCAGAATCAAACATGAACCTTGAATGAGATGATGTGGAGCTGGGAGGAGAGGTTAGAGAGGGAAGTGTAGAAACACAAACCTTTGCATTCAATATGTTGCCATATCACACATCACGTAACTTATGAAAAAAAATCACTTTTATGCTTATGGGACAATACAACTTAAAGAAGTGTCTTCATGTTACTATAAAATTATTTTGACTTTCAAGGGTTCACAACTTGAAACTCACTTGTCCATGGTATCTCTGTAACTTAAGGAGGTTGCAGCCAGAGGCATTTCATATGCAACTAACAACTCCCAGTAGTCGGCTGTAACTGTATTTTCACATGACTTTAAGACCTATAATCAAAAAAAGAATAAGACTTGTGCACAAAAGACTTGCTTGCATTTTGTGATTCCATGAGTATTCACTTCGGTAAAGGGAGAAATCTTTATATAGCACCACTCTTCTCCAAAACTCACAGGATTCTTCCACAAAGAATCAAGTCTGACAGAGTACAAATAAAAATGTGTCAGAAATCTCTTTTAAAATAATATCACAAACATATGTATGATTTTTTTTTTTTTTTTTGAGTTGGAATCTCACTCTGTCGCCCAGACTGGAGTGCAGTGTCCGCTCCGGCTACCGCAGCCTCGACCTGCTGGGTTCCGGCGATCCTTCCGCCTCAGCCTTCCAAGTAGCTGGAACTATAGGCGCGCGCTATCACGCCCGGCTAATTTTTTGATTTATTGTAGAGATGAGCTCTTGCTTGCCCAGGCGGGTCTCGAACCCGCGGGCTCAGGCAATCCACTCACCTCAGCCTCCCAAAGGCGCGGGATTACAGGCTGAGCCACCAAGCCCGGCTTGTATGATTTTTATTTTGTACATGTGATATGCATACGTACCCACATATATCTCTATCTATCTAATTTCAGAATGTGGATGAGAGAAAAAAATCCATGGTGGGTAGGATTCCAGGAACAGAGAGTTTTGAGTGTGAATTAATTTATTTTGAATTTTTTATTTTATTTTATTATTATTTTTTTTGAGTTGGAGTCTCACTGTCGCCCAGACTGGAGTGCAGTGGCGGCTCCCGGCCACCGCAGCCCCGACCTGCTGGGCGCCGGCGATCCTTCCGCCTCAGCCTTCCGTGTAGCCGGAATTACAGGCGCGCGCTACCACGCCCAGCTGATTTTTTTAATTTATTGTAGAGATGAGGTCTCACCAAGTTGCCCAGGCGGGTCTCGAACCCGCGGGCTCAGGCAATTCACTCACCTCGGCCTCCCAAAGCGCGGGATTACAGGCTGAGCCACCGAGCCGGGCGCATCTATTATTCTATATGGTCA
>CAUYQG010204827.1:0-11312 GCA_963574415.1 Tarsius wallacei | reverse complement strand
CCGGGTGGGAGTACCTGGTTGGTCAGGCCTACCTGCTTAAAGGCACTCCACAAGCCGGGCTCGGTGGCTCAGCCTGTAATCCCGCGCCTTGGGAGGCTGAGGTGAGTGGATTGCCTGAGCCCGCGGGTTCGAGACCCGCCTGGGCAACTTGGCAAGACCTCATCTCTACAATAAAAATCAAAAAAAAAATTAGCCGGGCGTGGTAGCACGCGCCTGTATTTCCAGCTACTTGGAAGGCTGAGGTGGAAGGATCGCCGGAGCCCAGCAGGTGGAGGCTGCAGTGGCTGAGAGCGGCCACTGCATTCCAGTCTGGGCGACAGAGTGAGACTCCAACTCAAAATAATAATAATAATAATAAAGGCACTCCACAGATGGACTTTCCCCCCTTGATTTTAGAAACCGGAAGAGTCAGGGAAGACTTCCCAGAGGCAGTGACTTTTGGGCTGGATTTTGAAGAATGAATAGGAGTTTTCCAGGCAGGAAATAGTTCTCTTTACAGAAGGAACAATGACATACAAAGGAACAAAGGTGTGACCCAGAGTAGTAGTGTCGGGGCTGAGGAAGTCAGTGTGGGAGTTGGCAGAGATGCAAATGAGCCAGAGGCTGGGCCGATCACGGAGGTCTTTTGCACTTATCCAAGATGTTTAGCATGTGATCAGTGGATGAACACAAGTCTTTTGTTTGTTTTTGAGTCTAAGTCACTCTGTCGCCCAGGCTGGAGTGCAGTGGCACACTCATGGCTACCGTAGCCTCAATCTCCTGGGCTCAGGTGATCCTTCCACCTCAGCCTTTAAAGCAGCTGGAACTACAGGCATGTGCCACCACACCCGGCTTATTCTTTGATTTACTGTAGAGACGAGGTCTTGCCAAGTTGCCCAAGCTAGTTTCGAACTCCTGGGCTCAAGCAGTCCTCTTGCCTCCCAGAGTGCTGGGATTACAGGCATGCGCCATTGCATCCGGCAACAAAAGGTTTTAAGCAAGGGATTAGTCATGGTTGGAATAGTGACCCTGGCAGCACTTGGGACACAGAACACCCCGGGTGGCCCCTGAGGGCCAGAAGCCACAGTCCTCCGACACCCCATCTTTTCTTTTGGGAAAAGTGGTGTGGCTTTCCCTGGAAGTGTACCTCCTAGGTCTGTTTTGGAAATTATGGGACAGGTGGTAGGGACGCTGACCTAGGTCTGTTTCCTCCCCATGGCAGGGCACTGGTCATGGCGCACAACCTCTCTGCACCTCAGTTCCTTAGCTGCAAAATGAGGGGCTTCCTTTCACCCCCATCAGAGAGTAGTGCGGATCAGCGACGTGTCTGGAAAGCCACAGGGCCTGAGCCGGGGACGTGCAATGAATGAAGTGGTTGGTTAACACACAGATTCAGCCACACAGGCTCGCGGCTGTCCCTGCCCGCTGGGATGTGACATCCTTGCGCCCAGCTTAACTTCTTCTTTCTTTAAAAGACACCACCAGGCCCCGGAAGAGCCATGAGAAAGAAGGAGTGGAATATCACTTTGTCACCAGGCCAGCGTTTGAGGCCGACTTACATCACAACAAGTACGTGGCGGCCATGTGTCTTGGTGGCCGCCCGGATTCTTTGTGGCCTCCTGGGAGGTGTGGGGGGGTTTCCAGGAGGTGGGGGAGGCGGGAGGGAAGCCGTGCTGGGAAGTCCCTCTTGCTAGTCAGGAAAGTTCCAGAACTAAAAGCCTTCCCTTTGGTGGTTCTAGGTTCCTGGAGCATGGTGAATATAAGGAGAACCTCTATGGAACCAGCCTGGAGGCCATTCAGGCTGTTCTGGCCAAGAACAAAGTTTGCTTGGTGGACGTGGAGCCGGAAGTGAGTTTCTGGGCCAGTTGGGTAGTTCCGGCTAGAGTTCCAGGATTGATGCCTGGGGGACTGGGCGTTTTGCAGGGCACTTGACCTCAGGCTAAGGAATGTGGAGTCCAGAACACTGGATGTCACATTTCCTGGGTCTCCCTCTGAGAATTGAATGAATGCCTTGTACCCCAAAATGTGCCCCTTTGTCCACAAATGCCGCATGGATGGTAGGGCCCCCACAGACTCAGGTGGGTGCCCCCTGTGTGGAGCGAACCGTGCCCTAGGTGGTGCCACTGACTGGTCCTGGTGATGAGATGTCCACAGCCAGGCGATGCTGGGGCTGAGCTGTGGTGCCAGCACATTCTCTCCCCAGCAGGGACGGGTGGAGTCACTGGCTTAAGAACCCCTCAGGAGGCAGCCGGGAGAGCAGTTTGAAAGGGATCAAGAGGGAGGGAGACATGACCCGTGAAGTGCTTCAAAAACATCCCCAGTTCTGCACACCTGGCATGCTGTGGACCCAGCGGGGGCCCAGCCATCTTTTCAACCTTGTCTTTGTGAAAAACTTCCATGCTTTGAACTCAGTCTGGGGATTTTTTTTTTCCTCTATAGAAACAGAGCTCTGATTTTATGATAGGAACTGCAGGCTTTATTTTATAGAAGTTTGCTTGAAACCTATTCCAAAAAGTACATTATGCCCATAAGGAAAACCCTCCCTTATTTGGCTTCATGGGAGCTGGAAGAGAATTAAAAGTCAAAATTTCATGATTTTTCTTGAAAGTCGATTTTATTTATTTATTTTTGTGCAGCTAGGGCACGGGGCCACTTAATATCAGTGTTTCCAAACACAGGCCCTTGCATAAGAGAAAAATGCACTCATCAGCAGTACCGTTTCTCATCAGCAGTCCGCGGTTTTGTTTCACGTGGTCTCTCAGGTGGTCTCCTTTGCTTTGCAAACCTTTTCTTCTTCCAATTTCAAGAGGAGGCCCGTGAGACAGCACGGACTTTGCATTCGTGTGGTCTGAAATGGTGATGTTTGCCTGAGTGGACATTGACTCCTGTTTCCTCGCCCATCAGGAAGAGCCCGGGAAGGTTAATTAGAGCTGAAGAGCTTGGAGCTTGAAAGAGAAAGCGGCCTCTGAGCTTCGGCTTTGGAACCTTCCTTTCGCAGCCAGCGTGCCTTCAGGGCCCCGCTGAGTTCAGTGTCAAAGGGAAGGGTGGGAAAATGAGCAGTTGGTCTGCCCCGTTGAAGTTGATTGTCAGGGGACCCGTGGAGCCATTGAGGTTATGGGACTGAAGAACACGATTACGGAACTTTCAAAGAGTATGTTTCACGATACAGTATTTCCAAAGCAGATCCTATTCCTGAACTTTCTTTCTCAGGCACTGAAACAACTGAGGACCTCAGAGTTCAAGCCCTATATTATATTTGTAAAGCCTGCAATTCAGGAAAAAAGGAAGACGCCACCTCTATCCCCAACTTGTGAGGACACAGCAGCCCCACTTGTAAGTTCAACATTGATGGTTTCTTTTCTCAAGGCCTAAAGGGGGTGGTTACTTAAGGGTGCTTGAGCGGAAGAGAGACTCTGGGCATAACCTCCGTGAAAGACCACCTTAGACCACCTTCCCGTGTCAGCGGTCCACAAAACTTAGAGAAGGGTCATGTGGCCAGAAGGCTCAAGGAGGAACAGCCAGGAGTGCCTCCCAAAGCAGGCAGGGGTGACTTTGTCTGGGCTTCCCACCCTCCCCCCAAAATAGATTTGTCAGTGACCCTGATCTGAGTATGGCAAACCATACCCATCTGTCGCACTCCTAAGCCAAACCCAAGTATTTTTTAATGAAAACACACAGGCCATTACCGTTGCTTCAAGCGAGTTTGAATCATCAGCGAATGACTCTATTTTTTTTTTTTTAATTTGAGTCGGAGTTGCCCAGGCTGTAGTGCGGTGGCTCACTCACGGCCACCGCAGCCTCGACCTGCTGGGCTCAGGTGACCCTTCCACTTCAGCCTTCCAAGTAGGTAGAACTACAGGCATGCACCACCACACTCTGCTCATTTTATTTATTTATTTATGGTAGAGACAAGGTCTTGCCATGTTGTCCAGGCTGGTCTTGAACCTGTGGGCTCATGCAGTCCTTTCGCCTCAGCCTTCCAGAGTGCTGGGATTGCAGGCATAAGCCACCATGCCCAGCTGAATGACTCTATTTCTAAAACTAGTGGATGAGATAATCCAATGTGATCTTAAATGAACCTCCGTTTCACCATCATGGATTCTTTGTTCTAATCCAGTCTGTGTCAGGACCCTCATCCAAAACCTAAATATTTGAGTTCTTCCATGAGACGTGGCCTCGGTGACTTATCTTTTCTGGTTCCTCACAGGGTCAGTTAGGAGAATGAGCTGAATGTTGTTGGTGGGGGCGAGGGGGCCAGAGCAACACAGTTCCAGAACAGATTTGTCTTGCTGTCCAGTGGTTTCATCTGAAGGAGGTCCTCTTGGGTCCTTCCCCTCGGTCAAAGAGCGCCCTCCAAGTCAGGATTTCAGTGCAATCCCAGTTCATACTAATTCTCTGTATTAATTGACCACATTGATGAATTATATCAAATGACATGTCTAGAAGGAACATTAGAAAAATATCCCCTTTGGGAACTCTAAGGGGAACATCAGCTTGTGTCTAGAAGCACTTGGAAACATCGTGGTGGTGCTCGTAGCAACAGCAAAAAATCAGAACCAACCTAAATGTTCAGTAGCGGGGCACAGTTCAACACCCTGCAACACTGCATGGTCCTTACGGGAGAGATTGGAATATTTTTATAGCCAGTTAAAAGTCACGTGTTTGAGAATATTTGGTGACACAGCTAAATGCAGTAACATGAAAACAAATCAGGAAATAAAGAATTATTGTTCTAATTTTATGTCACACACAAAGACTCAAATGCTGGTGGTGGTTCTCACTGAATGATGTCACTCATGACTCATTTTTGCTTTCTCTGTTTTACTCTGTGTTTTGGGGGGGATTGGTTAACAGCTTTATTGAGATAAAATTCACATACTGTACAATTTACAGTGTACAGTTCAGTGATCTATTCACAGGGTTGTTGCCATTACTACAGTCAACTTAAGGACATGTGCGTCATCTCAAAAAGAAAACTGGACCTATTCAGAATATCCCATTCTCCGTTGTTCTCCAGTCCCTTCCTGGCTGCAGGCAGTTGCTAATCTATGACCGCCACAGATGTGTCTGTTCTAAACATTTCATGAGTGGAATCGCACAATATGTGACCTTTGTATCTGGCTTCTTTCGTTTAGTATAATGTTTTTAAAACTCATTTATGTATCACTATTCCTTCTTTTTCATGGCTGAATAATATTCCATTTTATACAATGACACATTTTATTTATCCATTCATCCCTTCTGCCTTAGCCTTCCAAGTAGCTGGAACTACAGGCACACGCTACCACACCTGGCTAATTTTTTGATTTATTGTAGAGATGAGGTCTTGCCAAGTTGCCCAGGTTGGTCTTAAGCCCGTGGGCTCAGGCGATCCTCTCACCTTGGCCTCCCAAAGTGCAGGGATTACAGGCTTGAGCCACCGCACCCAGCCTCTTTATTATTGAGTTGTAGGAATTCTTTATATATGTTTTGGATACAAGTCCCTTATCAGATGCATGATTTGCAAATACTTTCTCCCATTCTGTGAGTTGTCTTTTCACTTTCTTTATAGTGTTTGTGTTTTGTTTTGTTTTGAGTCAGGGTCTCACTCTGTCTCCCAGGCTAGAGTGCAGTGGCACAATCATGGCTCCCTGCAGCCTTGACCTCCTGGGCTCAGACAATCCTCCTGCCTCAGCCTCCTGAGTAGCTGGGACTACAGGCACGTGCCACCATGCCTGGCTAATTATTTTTATTTTTATTTTGTAGAGATAAGGTTTCACTATACTGCTTAGGCTGGTCTTAAACTCCTGGGCTCAAGCAGTCCTCCCACCTCGACCTCCCAAAGTGTTGGGATTACAGATGTGAGTCATCATACCAGGCCTAAAGTGTTCTTTGAAGCATACAATTTAAAAATTTGATGAGATTCAGTTTGTCAATTTTTTCTTTTGTTGTGTTTCTGGTGTCATATCTAAGAAACCATTGTCTAATCCAGGGTCATAAAGACTTACTCCTTTATTTTCTTTTAACATATTCATAGTTTCAGCTGTTACTTTTGGGTCTGCCATCCATTTTGAGTTAATTTCTGTGCATGGTGTGAGGTAGGGGTCCAGTATCCAGTTGTCCAAGTGCCATTTGTTGAAAAGACTGTTCTTTTCTCATTTAATTATCTTGGCATGCTTGTCATGCCAAAAAAAAAAAAAAAAGTAAGGGTTTATTTCTAGACTCTCAATTCTATCCCATTGATCTCTGTGTCATTATGTCAGTCCCATGCTGTACTGATTACTTTGATTACTAGCTTGTAGTAAGTGTTGAAATCAGGAAGTGAGTCTTCCAATTCGTTGTTCTTTTTCAAGATTGCTTTGGCTATTTTGGGTCCTTTGCATTTCCACATGAATTTTAGGATCAGTTAGTCCATTTGTTTTACTATATTTGTTTTGCTTTGTTTTACAAATATTTTAGGATTGAAAGAACTTAATAACCAGGAGGAAAAAGCTTATTTTTAAGAGTTGAGAAATCTTAGGGAGAATAGGAGGCAGCTTCCCAGGATACAAAGTTCTGCCAAATCATCGGGGCCACAGGAAATGCCCGCTTTGCCCACTTTCTAGAAGCCAGAACTCTCCCTGGCCATGGCTGTCATCTCGAGAGAGGCAGAACTACAACCTGTTACCAGTGTCCTTCCACTTTGTCACCTGTTCCCTTTCCTCCTTACCCTCCCCAGAAGCCTGCGTTCCCTGAAGGTGGGCTGGTGAAATATAGCCAACATAACTCCCTCTCAGCATCCACTCACCCGCCAGTTCTGGAACCCGCTTCTCCCTCTCACGTCTCCAGATGTGTTCCGCCACCTTGCAGCCACGGCCATTCTCAACTCGAGTAGGCAGCAGGGTCACAGCCAGGCTGTTCGAACTCAGAGCCCCCGGCTCCACCCCCAGAGAGTCTGACCTGGGAGTTTCTGAGCAAGACTGGCGTCTCTGTGTTTACCACCCATTTGGTGTGTGTAGTCAGATCACAGACCACGTCTGGAGGAATTCTTCCCAAGGGCCTGGGTTTTGTGTAACGTTAAATATTTGTCCGCTGTCTACTGAGTTCCAGGTAGAGGGAACTATGATACAAAACACCTTTGGGCACATCCTCTGTTTCTTTACTGCCCACGAGTTAAGGGGGCTTTTGTCCTCTTGTCCAGCAAGCTAGTCCAACCTGGGGGCAGGAGGCAGCATGGAGGACATCTTTCTTATGTGGTCTTTAGGACTGTGACTCAGGTGAGAGAGTTCCGCCTTGACAGCTCAGGAAAAGGGCTCGGGATTGCAAAGCGTGTGTCACACAGTTGACTCCATTAGAGCTGTACGTATGTTCTTTCCAGATGCAGGTATTTATTAGAAAGATCGTGGTACTTCAAGAATTTTCCAGCCGGGCTCGGTGGCTCAGCCTGTAATCCCACGCCTTGGGAGGCTGAGGTGAGTGGATTGCCTGAGCCCGCGGGTTCGAGACCCGCCTGGGCAACTTGGCAAGCCCTCATCTCTACAATAAATTAAAAATTAGCCGGGCGTGGTAGCGCGTGCCTGTAGTTCCAGCTACTTGGAAGGCTGAGGCGGAAGGATCGCGGAGCCCAGCAGGTCGAGGCTGCGGTGGCCGGGAGCGGTCACTGCACTCCAGTCTGGGCGACAAAGTGAGACTCCAACTCGAAAAAACAAACAAGAATTTTCCTTCTATAATTCCTTGACTAGCTAAATGCTTCTAGGATGGACCATGTGGGCGCCTGAGAGAGGGAACACTCTAGAAGCAATAGACGTGTCTACAGGACAGATGTGAGGGGTTGGGAAGGTGGGGCTGAGGACTCAGGGCAGTGCTGGAACAGGGCAGAGGGCTTCTGAGTATGAGAGTAGCCCTGCAAGAGTATTCTAGACAGAATATAAACTTGGGAAGCGTCTGACAATTTAATCCAGTTTTTTCTCTCCTGGAGGAAAGCAGTAGGGAGAAGAAATTTATCTCAATCTTTTTTTGAGGGGTGGGAGGTGGGGGGTGGGGGGGTTGGAGTCTCATTCTGTCACCCAGGCTGGAATGCAGTGGCACCATCACAGCTTACCGCAGCCTTGACCTCCTGGGCTCAGGCCATCCTTCTGCCTCAGCCTCCCAAGCATGCTGGGACTACAGGTGCACACCACCACGCCAAGCTTTTTTTTTTTTTAGAGATGAGGTCTTGCTATGTTGCCCAGGCTGGTCTCAAACTCCTGGGCTCAAGTGATCTTCCTGCCTCAGCCTCCCAAAATGCTGGGATTACAGGTGTGAGCTACCATGCCCGAGCTATCTCAGCCTTCTCTTAGGCGTCTACTATCTTTGTGATAGCATGCAAAAACCATTTGCTAGAGTGTTAGAACTCAAATCCTAAAATTGTGGATACTCTCTCTAAGGTAGAAATCGGCTTTTGATTGGTGGCAGAGAGAGAAAGGGTGAGGGAATTTTTTGGAATATGGGACTTTTTGGTAGACGACAGAGCTTCTCCTCAGCATGAAAACACTGAGTCCCTGGAAGCAGAGGGGAGAAGGCAACAGAGGACTAGAATGGGACAGAAGTGGGGCCGGGCACGGTGGCTCACACCTGTAATCCCAACACGTTGGGAGGCTGAGGTGGGAGGGTTGCTTGAGCCCAGGAGTTCGAGACCAACCTGGGCAATATAGTGAGACCCCGTCACTACAAAAATCAAAACATTAACCGAGTGTGGTGGCATGTGAGTCCCAGTTACTTGGGAGCCTGAGGTGAGAGGATCTCCTAAGCCCAGCAGGTTGAGGCTGCGATGAGCCGGGATCATGCCGCTGACCTCCAGCCTGGGTAATAGAGCAAGACCACCACTTAAGAAAGAAAAAGAAGTGAGTGAATGCCAGCAACACATTTCATTTGGTAATTTTACTTAGAGTGCCTCTGCCGCTTCCCTTTCTTCCAAAAACCAGGCTCATGGTCAGTCAACTACCCACCTGAAATTCTGCTTCTTAGAGATTCTTTGGAATGAAGTGGCAAACAGTGCCTACATTGAATGAGCTGGGCTGTTGTCTACAACTTAATGTCAGGTGTCAGGAAAGCAATCATTTAGAAAGTCAGGTGCCTTGAGGAAATGGGGAATCTGATGAGAGCTGTCCAGCGTTTCTTACGGAATTCCACGTTGTCTCCTCTGCTAGTGTCTGGCCTGGGATGAGGAAGTGGAAAGAAGAGTCGAGTCCCACAGGAGTCTTCAGAGGGCATCGGGGCTATCCTCTCCTTCATGCTCAGTTGATTCCGAAATGCTTCCTTTTGCTTTCACATAGTCAATATGACTTGGGGTTCTTTCTCGTAATTACTAAACCTGCATACGAAATTGCCAGGCACTGCGATAACTGGAAATGCTTTGAGGGCAGGAAATGGGATATGGACATATGTACACAAATACGGAATCAGCCTCCCCTAAAGTACTTCACGTCATGTCTTCAGTACACAGGTCCTCAGTAGGTATTTTGGGAGTCAGTGGCCAAACAGTGACCATGTCTGTTGCTCATAACTTTCTTCAAAGCTTGACCTCATGTCCCTGTTCTTGTGTACACAGTTGGTTATTCATGGGGCATAGCCATCCGCCCATCCTTTAAAAATTAAAGGTTGGAACACAGCAGTCCCCAACCTTTTTGACAACAGGGACTGGTTTTGTAGAAGGCGATTTTTCCACAGACCGGGGTGGGGGTTGGGGGGGGGGGGTCTTCAGGCATCAGATTTTCGTAAGAAGCATGCAACCCAGATCCCTCACGTGCACAGTTCACAAGAGGGTTCGCACTCCCATGGAACCTAATGGCGCTGCTGATCTGACAGGTGGCAGAGCTCAGCCCCTCCGCCGCTCACCTCCTGCTGTGCGGTACAGGTCCACATCCCAGGGTTGGGGATCCCTGTCTGGTAGAACAGCCTGGTTGCTCCATCCTGCCCTCTTCCTGCAGGACGAGGAACAGCAAGAGATGGCTGCCTCCGCCGCCTTCATAGACCAGCACTATGGGCACCTGGTGGACGCCGTGCTGGTGAGAGAGGACCTCCAGGGTGCCTACAGCCAGCTCAGAGTGGTCTTGGAGAAACTGAGCAAGGACCCCCACTGGGTACCTGTGAGTTGGGTCAGGTAACTTCACCCCAGAACATCTGTCTGGATGGGACCCAGAAGACCATCTCGTCCGGCCTCCCTCATGTGACGGTCAAGGAATCTCAAGGGCAGAGAGAGGCAGAATTCTCCAGATTCCACCATCCGGAAGAGCATACGTGGGAAGTCTTGTTTGTTGTTGGTTTCTGTCTGTCGTTTTTCACTGCACCTCTCTGGAGCATGACTCGAAAGGGGCATATCAGAAAACAACACATCATTCATTAAAGAGTCACAGGCAAGTTGACCCCGATTCTTTGTACCAAAGTTAAATAGCCACTGTCTTTTGGGAGTGGTGGTGATGATTTGCAGAGGTGTTTAAGCTTTATAAACACAGTGACACTTCATGTATCTAGCTTATTGGAAGCTAAGTTGTTTTACCCAAGAGGATAAAACACAAATTCCTCTGTCTTCAAGCACTATTTTTTAAAAATAGTGTTTGCCTGGTAATAGAAAACATGGTTCTCTGCCTTTTAAAATAGCATACATGAACTTTCTGGAAGGCTGAGGCACACTTCACCATCAGCATGAATTACTGTATTATTCTCTAAGACAGTGGTGCCTTCAGGGACTCTTGGGGAAGGGAAGGCTACTTTTCTCCTTTCCAGATGCCCTCAGCTTCTTAAAACTGAGCCTTGTTTTGTTGGATTGGTTCCGAACAGTTGTCCTTCATGGTACTGACCGCTTGCCTGTCCCTACCTTGAGATTATTGGGGCTCCTTTTGTGCCAGGTCATGGGAAACCAGAGGGCTTCCCCTGTCAAAATGATGTCTAAGCCATGGTCAATCATCTCTGTCAAAATAAAAGTATGTAGTCTCAGAGCGTCAGCCTGATGGGTTGTCTGAGCAAGAAATGATTGTCACACAGGATTTGTGATCCGTCTTAGCTGCTCAGAGAGTTGCATCTGTTGTTTGTAGTCAGTGCGTGCAAGTCTTCATTCTGTGTGGGGTGTTGGATTCATCACCCTGATAAACTCACCAAGCCAGGGAGGTAGGGTTCTTATCAAATGTACAAATGAGAAAAAAAAGAGAGTAAAGCTTAAACAGTTTAAATAATGTGCCCACCCAAGCTTGCAAGCTTTTTTTTTTTTTTTTGAGTTGGAGTCTCACTCTGTTGCCCAGACTGGAGTGCAGTGGCCGCTCCTGGCCACCGCAGCCTCGACCTGCTGGGCTCCGGCGATCCTTCCGCCTCAGCCTTTCAAGGAGCTGGAATTACAGGCG
>CAUYQG010204825.1:0-39173 GCA_963574415.1 Tarsius wallacei | reverse complement strand
CCCGGCTAGTTTTTTGATTTATTGTAGAGATGAGGTCTCGCTTGCCCAGGCGGGTCTCGAACCCGCGGGCTCAGGCAATCCACTCACCTCAGCCTCCCAAAGGCGCGGGATTACAGGCTGAGCCACCGAGCCCGGCTTCATCTACTTTCTTTTGGGGTCAAACCAACTAATCAACTAGAGATATGAGCAGGTTACCACTTCTGCATCTTTTAGATCTTCAAGATTGGAATTAATCTCCACCATCCTCCTCAGGACGCAATACTGTTTCTGATTATTTTATTGGCTTGAGAGTTGGCTTGAGAGTTTTATTGTCAGAGATTCCATGAGGCCTTCCCCACTATGATTACTCTTACTCTTTGGCCAAGGACCCAATGTGGAAGTTACTCCAACTTCCATGTGTATCAATCTCAATTATTCATTTGGGGTCAGGAAAATGGCTACCGAGAAGGTTTGTGGACTACATGGATGCAATTATAGCCAAGAGCCCCGTACATCCCCAATCTAACTGGGGGGCCATGGTGATACTTCTACCTCTGGTTATCAATGCCAACTTGGACCCCATATCCAATGGACTTAAAAATTTCCAGATATTCCTCTTTGTCCAGAGTATAGTCTCAATGGCTATAGGTTCCTTTGAAAAAAGATTGGAGAATCATTATAATTTACTTATTATGTTGCAATGACATCTCCCCTGAGAACTTGACCAACTCTGTTGTAAATGCTTTCCAGGTTTGAAAGTGGTCTCATGTTTAAAAATTGTGCAAGAGATTATGGCTTTTATTAGAAAGTTTTCCCTCAGCGTTCTGCTTATTCATTCTTGTTCTTGTTTACATATGTATATGTATGCTCCTCTCTTTTGTGCCAAATGATGCTGCATACTAGTGGTCATCTCCTCCAGGGTCCAATCCTTAGTTGTATTTGGCTTTGAACAAATATTTTCTGTGAAGCCTTGTCTGTATAATTTGACTTACAATAGCATATTACAAAATTCATGGGTTCATGACTTATCAAGGAAGATTTAGGAAAATGAGTAGAAAGGAGGTAATTACATATAATTTTTCTGTCCAATTAATGCACATTAAGATTCTTTGTAGTGTCCAAAAACCAACTCTTTGTGATTATGTGCAGGAACATTCTCTTAATGCTATGCATTCTCAAATGTACCATTACTTGTTTATTTCATATATCACACCATTAAAAGGTTGTAACACTGTTATTAGTCACAACACCATGGGTCTTCAACATCTGCTTACATTGAAACAATGGATTTTCTTGCCCATGCCTATAGTTCCCTCATGCCATTTAATGTTGATTACATCATTATTTATGATCCTGCATCATCCTTTGTAATACTTATGAAGACTGGCTTCCCATGACTATTTAAATGTTCCTTGTGTGTTATCGATGATAACCACAAATATGAGTCTCATCTAGAACATACAGGAAAATGTAAAGAATAATTTGTTTTTTGGTCAACTTAAATTTACCATTAGGAATTTTACAACAAAAATGTACAATACCATATCTTCCAATCATGTATTATCTTGAACTCTTGAGGTTATATTCACTACATTCCTGACATGATCTCTTTTAACATTGACTGTACCACTGCTTTCCTTCTACACACCACCACCAGCAGAGAGGGTAGTGAGGAACCAATGGGTGGAGGGATCAGTGAGAGAAATGGAAAGAGTGGTCACATGTGCACACAGAATGTCTTTCCCTCATCTGACATGGCTTAAGTGTAATCCATGTCAATTGGAGGCAAAAGAGAATATCAATCAGAAGGGACCATTGGTATCACAGAGAAATAGTTTCAAAAGCTCTCAAAAGGGGTAATTGCAGTCATCCCTGTAGCCTGAGCCTAAGGAGGGAGTGGAGTAACCACCCTAAATGTCAGTGACAGGCAAGATGGCACAGAATATAGGAAGTCTGAAACTATGCCAATTGCTCTTGGGTACTGCAGAACAGCAGCAGTATCATGGCCAAAATATATATAGATGAGAAACAACACATAGGCCCATATGTGGTTCAACCCCAAAGGCCAGCAGTAGACAACTGGTAGCACAGAGCCCTGAACCTATTCTGTGTCTGACATGAGTAATAGGCATTCCAAAATCAGCTTGTCGGAACTATTCAGGTAGTCCAGTCTTGAGTGATCCATTGATGTAGTGGAGCTGAGCACCAGCTCAAAAAGCCAATAGTTAGCATCTGTCTCCAACTGTGGATTCAGTGACACCACATTAAGTAACTTGAGATCGGTGACAATGAGAGTACCTACACCATGAGAACTGGCAAATGCTACAGGACTTTTTTTGTGAGAGAGCTTGTTGATTAACATTTGCCAGGACACCACTAGCATGATCCCATGAAATACTGTGCTGACCAGCAGGAGTGATTCACTCACATGGATGACCTCCAGGAACTGGTGCTCAGCTGCAGGCTTCTAGGACAACCCCATAAGTATTTTAGTAACAGCAATCCAATTCAATCTCATAAATGGATGAGTATGATTCACTCTACCTTCTATTCCTGAAGTCAACTGCTCTTGAAGGCCCTGGCTACATTGGAGACTTTAGAATTGAGGGGTATAAACTATCAAAATTGTCACTGAGCAGGGGCAGCTGAGGGGCAGGAGAGGGTGAGGCACATGGTTGTATATTCCTAAGAATTGGCTGCCTGGTGGTGGAAGGAAAACAGTGGTGGCCAGCAGTTAAGGATGCCAGCAGGAGGGCCTGAGGTGACACAATGGAGTCCAGGCTAAATAACAGTAATTGGCCAAAGGAGGGATATTTGGACAGAAAAGAAAGAGATCCAAGGTCTGGAGGTTTTAATGAGGTAAAAGAAAAAGTGAGGTGGAAGAAAGTAAATGAAAAAGTTGATGAATAGGAAAAATAGCCAAAATTGGTATAATTGTTTTTACATATCAGTGGTGCATTTTTCAGGTCATCAGTTAGGCACAAACTATGACCATGCAGATAGAATGTGTATATGAAATGGAAATAAAGAATACTAAAAATCCGAAGAGGCTAAAGAACTTTCAGCCTTTGTTGCTGGAAGTGACATTCACAAGTAAGCTGCCTGTGGTGATAGCAGCAGTGGGGCAAGAAAACTGGGTCTCAGATACTGAAGCCCTTCATGAATAAGGAGGTGTGACTAGAATAGAAAATGACAGTAGGGAGAACAAGTTGAGTGTGGCATCATCATGTTTCATGAACTTCACATAGGGCAAGTGTCTGTTGGAGAGAAATAGTAGTGGGAGTCTAAGAAAAATATCCACAAGACCCTGTGCCCTAGACAAATAGATAATGAAAGAATGAACTGCCTTTGGCAACTGCGACTAAGTGATATCTTCAGGGGAAATGCTGTTATTGGTTAAAAAATAAAATTCTAAGCCCACCCCCCCCAACTGACTGATCTCTAAGCCAAGGGAATCTCAGAGTAAACTTGATAGCTGAGTCCTCCACCATCGTGAGACAGGAGGTCGGACATCCCCCTGGCTTACCTCTATCAGTCTTGCTTCCCTCAGAGCTAAACAGAAACCAGCCCTTTCAAAAGACCCCAGCCCTGATATCCGCCACCCACCTGACACTACCCCTTATTTTTGCCCGATAAGAGACCACCTATGATGGAGTGGTTCTGGCCAGTCTATGGAGAATGTGCACTCAGGGATTTTGCATCCTCTGCTTCACTATTTGATATCAGAGTGTTTCATCCAGTCTAACAAACTGGCTGCTATCCCTCACAGTCAATCAAAGACTAGAGGCAGAAACTGGGGGAAAAGGGGATTTATTTTCTGCAACCAGGTTACAGGGAGATGGGTTGGCATTATTACCAAAAACCTACTTAAAGTAATACAAACTTATTTCAGTATTTATACTAAAAATTCATAGGCCTTCATCCACCCCGAGTTAAGATTAAGAAGCCTACAGGCAGCTTCAGCATGACTCAGAATTTTTCTAGTCAGTGTTCAGACCCCTAACCTGCTGCTGACATCAGTCTTGCCTTTCTTTTAAGTTACAAATTATTTTGAACAATTTAGGGCTGTGTACTTTTCAATTGGTCATTTTCTATTACTCACATAGCTAGTTCTGGTTCACAAGATTCAGCTAATGATGAACAGTAAATATAATACTAAATTAAACTTAAGGGAACTAGGATATTATCTAAAGAAAGATTTTTGTGGATTTTTGGGAGTATCAACAGAGCCTGTTTCTTATCCAAATCTGGTGGAGACTTCTTCAGAGACACGCAGTTTCTCTTTGCCTAGGTAGTGTGACATAAATGGTTGCTTTCCCTTCAGCATTAACAAGGGTTATTGTTTTTGTTTTTTGTTCATTTGTTTATTTTAGGTAAGATTGGGCTCTTCCAAACACTTATTAAATATATGTATATTTGACCACCACCCACAGCATTAATTCCTGTCCCTTTGCCCCTCCTGTTACCTATCACCAAAGGTTTGGTCAAAATTCTATTGCTCATCACACAGAAACCCAATCACTGAAAACACAAGTATTGCCAGGGTAGAAGGCTTTCTATTGGGTGATACCAGCCAATAGGAAAGAACAATTTATTCTCAATGCTGTCTCCCATCCCACTGAAATCAGGGGCTTATATAGTGGGGTAGGAATGTAGAAAACAGGAATTAGGGAGTGGTAAGCAAGAGAAGTTGGTAAACAGATGGGGTTTGGCATCTCACTGTCTGGAGGTGGTGATCTGGTTTTAGTTCCTTGATACTATGGGACTGAGGGTTGGTTTTCTGAGAAGGGTACTGAGATAAGACAAATGTAAGTTTCAAGTTTTAAGGCCCAGGAAGGTCAACTTCAAAAAGAAACTGTAACCATTAGTTGTATGGTGTTGTTGGGCCAGTTTCACTCCCTCAAAAAAGTCTGTTTCCAGCTTCTGGGCAGAGCCTATGCTTTCCAGCCTGCCAGGATGGCCACCCTGTAGGCCGCAACCCTTTATGAAAAATAAAGCTCTCTTTTCCAAATTCATGAACCTCATTATTCCTCAGTTGACAAAAGGAAGAGAAGTACCTTGTAAAACATTTTTATATCACCATTTCTATACCCCACCTCCAATATACACACATTTCCCTCATGAACCTACAGTAGAAAAGTCCTAAAATAGTCCAGGTCCCTGCCATCTGTATTAGTCAGCTTGGGCTGCCATAACAAAATACTGCAGGCCGGGTGGTTTGAACAACAGAAATGTATGTTCTTATAGTTCTGGAGTCTAGAAATCCCTGATCAAGGTGCACACCAATTAAGTTCCTGGTAAGAGCTTTTCCTGGCTTGTAAACAACTACCTTCATGTTGTGAGAGATAAGAATGATAATTTATTTTCAAATTGGAGCCTAGCTTATCTTGGGTTCTCCTAATGATGTCTAAATGCTCTGTACTTTTTTGTTGATTCACTTCCTGCTTCTTTGTACTCCCTTTTCTTGAGTTTTTTATTTTGGTGGGCTTCATGTTTAAACTTTTGGCAGGAGCCAATCAGAATGGTAATTCCGTAAGTCAATCAGCAAATAGGACTTGCAAATGAAATAATTCTGTAAGTCAATCAAAATATGTCACATAGGCGTCCTATGGGAGAACCTGTAACTTCTGCAATATTCTTCCAATGAGGAACCAGGAGAGGGACGTGCATTTTAGGAATAAAAGTTTTGATTCTTCCTGCTTTAGTGTGCCTGCCCACCAGACACCCGATCTTGCAATATCGTCATTAAAGTCTTGCTTCTGCTGCACTCCACATCTCTGTTACCATCCTTTTATTTTGGACAGGTGAATTTATTTCTCACACATGTTGTGTGCTCACATGGTCTTTCCTTAGCATGTATGTTGGGGGTGGGAGGGTTAGGACTACATGGGGAGGGTGGCTCTCTGATGTCTCCTTTTATGAAGACGCTAATCCTATCAGGGCCACATCCTTCTGCCCCCATTTAACCCTAATTACTTCCTTAGAGACTTAATCTCCAAATACACCCACACTGAGGGTTAGGATTTCAACATATGAATTTGGGGGTAGGGAGTGGAGAACATTCAGATCATAATACCATCTAAAAAGCTAGGTGAAAGTGGTCCCTATTCAGGAAGAGCCTACATAATTTTTCAGAGTAAAGACTACAGGAAATAAAACTCAAAGCCTGAGACCTCTAAAGGACAAAGTAATTCTTTGTGGCATCCATTGTTCAGATACAGCAGAGCCACAGGGACAGTTAGGTTCTGTATCTTCTGAGTGAATTGGAATTTTAAGTAGAGCGAGAAAAGGAAGAGAAGTGCTATGCCAAAGTGATAGAAATTCATCTAACAATCTCAATTTTTACATTAAATCTTTTCCAAAGTATTTTGATTACTGTATATTAGCACTTTAGAACCAGAAGAGCCTCAAGAGGTAATCTTATTTACTCTGATTATTTTACAAATGAGAAACTAAGGCACAAAAAACCCCATAATCATTAATGGGAGTTCTTGCCACCTGACTGGGCATTTTCACTATGCAGCACTTTACCTCTACTTTCTGTCTCCAAAGAGATATTCTGGGTTGACAAGAAAAAAGAGGAGTAAAAACTAAACTCCATTCAAACTTTACAAAGACTGGTGCAATCAGCAAACCCCCTTACCTTTTTTTTGTATTACAAAGGTAAATGAGCTGATGTCTACACAGTATCAAGCAACAAGACAAAGAATTCTGCTCCCCTAACCAGGGAAGGATCACTGGCAAATGTGGCAAATGGTTACAATTTCTTTCTTGTTGATGATTTTTCTGTTTTAAAATATTTCAAAGCTGGAACTCAGAAATCTTTTTTAGCAGGATTGCTTTAGGTTCTTGTTAGGGATGTCACCAAGACAGCCTTTTACAAGGCACCTACACAGCCTTCTGTTTCCATGTGAAATGGGGGTAAAAAAATAACTGCAAGAAGCACAATAACATTTAAAATTCTTTCCAAGTGTTACAAAACTAGGAAAAGAAAAAAAAAGACAACAATTTTAGTTAGTTTTTTAAAATGTGAGATTAAAATGGCAATCCTTTATCAACTATTAAACAGTGTGTTTATGAAAATGTCTAAATAATATTCAACTATACGTTTGTACTATAAAGTTATTTATACTGTAGTTGAGAAAAACAACTAAAGGAATTGCAGGATATTTGATTCATGATCTTGTGTTGAAATAAACTAATACAGTAAAAATACCTAATATGTCAAAGGAGAGTTTTAGACCGATTCCTCTTGTGTGATATTCTGGTTGAGTGAAGGGTAAGAGGAGATAATCCAATGAACCTACCAAATCTTAATGAAGGTCATTACAAAAAATAAAGTTCTGGTAAAGTCGTAATGCTTGGGTTGAATTGTATTGACTTTAGTGCAATGTTTTGAGAAAAAGAATTATAGGCTTTAGCGGAAACTCATCTATAGATAAATATCTTTTACTGCATGTTTCAATGTCATGAACACATTTTTTAAAATATACACTGGTGAGATTTCAAAAGCTGCTGGGATTTAGATCCTAAGAACATTGAATTCTAGTTACCTCTGTGAAATGGCAGTTTAGAAAGTATTTAATACTAACCTAAACTAGAGCGTAACTAAATAAAACCAAAACATGTACAAGTACGTGGTAAATATAAAATGGATTTAAAACTTCCAAAGTAGATAAGTATAGGTTCTCCAATGAAGCAGCTTTGTGCGTATCAACTCAGAAAACAACTATTTCCGGAGTTTTTCTCTCTCCCAAAGATCAAATCCTGTTAATTTTAGCTTTTTTTTTTAAATGGTTTTGCTTGATTGGAAGTATTTCCTAACTGTTCAATTGTTTTACTAATTAAACAAACATATATTGAAGTTCATTATGTACTTAGTACTATGTAAGGTTCTGAGACTATACACATAATTATGGCTCATGTTGTTAAGGAGAATGAAGTCCACTCAGGGAGAAAAACCCATAAACATTAAATCATAATATGACAAAAGTTGGTTGATAAGAGATGTTCCTGGAACATTGCAGTGAGTTAGGAGAAAGAGGGCAGAAAGGTCAACTGACCAAGTAGAAAGATGGTGTTCTGTAAGTGCTACTTGCCATTGTCAGAGCAGAGTTTTTACAGAGAAAGAACTAACCTGATCAAGAGAATGAGAAGAAAGCACCAAGTAAGGACTGATGTATTCAATATATTTGTGAATCTAAAAATGAGCCAACATAGGGTCATGGGTGGAAGAATGGTATGCAAATGTTGTATGTTCGGACATGCAAACAATGGAACTAAATAAAATGGGTGAAAAAAGAAAGTTGAGTAACATCACTGGCTGTTCAATAAGCAATAGACAACAAGTTGGAGTCACATAAGATAATATAAAACTGACAGGCAAGATAGGAAAACCTAAATGAAAGTCCTTATGAAAAATATACAAACAAAAAAAACCCACCAGAACATAAATATAAACCTTCCTGAACACAAATTGAAAAATAACAAAGAAAATACACTAGACAGAGAAAACAAAAACAAAGATAACATACTACACCATGATTTAAACAGACTAGTAAGACCAGAGTTGAGTCCAAACATATCAGTCCTATAAGAAAAAAAAGAATGTGTTTATTAAAATGAAAAGATTTTCAGGCCGGGCTCGGTGGCTCAGCCTGTAACCCCAGCACTTTGGGGAGGCCGAGGCGAGTGGATTGCTTGAGCCCGTGATTTCAAGACCAGCGCGGGAGCTGTGGCAAGACCTGATCACTACAATAAATAGCCAGGCACAGTAGTGCGTGCCTGTAGTTCCGGCTATTTGAAAGGCTAAGGCAGAAGGATTGCCAGAGCCCAGCAGGTCAACACTGGGGTGGCTGTGAGCATGCCACTGCACTCCAGCCTGGGTGATGGAGCGAGACTCCCACTCAAAAATAAATAACAAAATGAAAAGATTTTCAAATTGACCCACGGCAAAATCCAAATATATGCTATGTATAAGAGACACATCTTAAACAATAACTCAAGAAAGCTAAAGGGATAAACAAAGATAAGCCATGCAATTAGAAATAAAGCTGGGCTGTGATCCTGACATCAAAGTAGGATTTAGACCAAAAAGCATTAAATGAGATGAAGAATAAAGAAGATTTATGTGTACAATTTGATCTCAAATAATATAGATACAGAGAGACAGCAAAGGAAGTAAAATATTTACTGGAGGACACAGGAAAAGAATATACAGGAATTCACCGAATTATTCTTGTGATTTTTCTGTATATTTTAAATGACTCAAATAAAGTTACAAAAACAGACGAAGAAATGAATATTTGTGTTTTTCTATGCATACGTATTTTCTAAATGTTCACTATGGACTCTAGAAGTAGCAATAACTCAGTAGCAATTAAAATACCAGGCACCCAGATACTAGTTTCTAAATACCATTACCTAATAAATATTAACAGGGGAAAAAATCAAGCCTCCCAAAAGAAAGCTGGAGGTTGAGACAGGGAAGGTACAAGATGAACCTGAAACAACTCATGTTATCAAAAAAGGAGGTGCTCAAAAAATGACATAGGCTTGTTGAAAGGATAGACAGAAGCCAACTGGAAAATGCTCCTAAGTGTCAAACTGGAACAACCCAAGCAACAAAACTACTGTAATGGATTATAGGACAGAGAATTGTCTGAGTCCTTACTAATATAAATGTTGAATAAATATAAAAAAGGTATAGCTACACCTTACAGTAAAATTCCAATTTATGAATGCAGAAGAAAAAAATCAATGTTAGACAAACACAGTAATCATTGCAGGCAAAACTCATCCATGGATACAATAATGGCAAAAGATTTGTATTGTTTCAAAGTATCTCCTCCAGAAAATATTAAGAAAGGGAAATTGGAAAAAATGAGAACTGAGAGAAACCTGGCAGATACCACTTTAATCAAATGATCAAGGTTAAAAAAAACACAGTAATTTGAATATTAGCATCTTAGCAGCCTCGCATGACACTGAAAAAGTATTCTAAAACACACACACACACACACACACATACACACACACACACACACTTACATACACATAATAGTAAGGGTAAAAGGAAAAACAAATATAGAGACAAAGAAAAACTCTAGTTAGATTAGATATCTGAGATATCACTTTTTAGACTTTGACTAAGATCAAGTGTAGATATCGGAGGTATCAGTATGAACTCAGAATTTCTAAAATAATATGGATTTATATAAATATGTGTATGTGTGTGTGTGTGTACTCTCTTGCTCTATCAGCAAAAAAGACCTACTATCCATGATCTCCCAGGAACAATAAGCACACCTAGTTCTCAGTTCTTGGTTTCTAAATACCATTCCTCCAAGAAAGGAATCAAGTTTCTTGGAGATACGGTTGATTCCACAGCTGAGACAGAGAGTCTGGAATGTTGCTAGAAAGTAAGGAAGTGCTCAAAAAATGTTGGGAGTATATCAAAAGGACACAGGATCCAAATTTGATGGGGCTCCCCAGGCCATATCTCAGATGATCTTCACATCAATATAAATAAATTATAACCCATTTAACTAAAATAGAATCTATGAGACTATACTTAAAACACAGTCACATGAATGACAGATGACTGATGAGTAGGTAGGTGGATGAATAAAAACAAGAGGATGACTCCTCACAGCAAATGCTGAGAAACGCGGAGCACTAGTGAAACTGAAAAATCACCATTTTGTAAACATCACAATAAAGACTGGATTGGGCAAGAATTATTAAGTGTTGCTAAACTGGGAGAGGGGAACAGATGTTTGTTAAGGAGTAAAATACTTAAATAATCTTAAAGCACCTTTCCAGATTGTCTGTTAGTTGAAAGAGGAAAAAGTAACAGTACAGTGGAGACACAGAACACTTTGACCAGGTGATCAACAGTAACATCAACAAGTTCCTCACCTCAGATGTAATACTTTAACGAGGACACATCCCTTCTGTAGTAGTTTGATAGGGGATACATAAACACAAGCTAATAATTTGAAAGTATCATAAAAACTCAAATTTAAAAACATCCTACAATTCCCTCCCCAACCCCAAACACATTTCAGTTTTTGTTATGGAGAACTGATCTTCATGGTAAATAAACATCACCTAAAGGAAGAGATCATCTATCCCAGTATCTGATAATTTTAAGAGTTTGTTAGTTGAGTGAATACACCATCTAGACTGTAAGATGCTTGATCCCAAATAATGTCTTATCCACCTATGTTTCCAACTATCAGTTTCAACAGAAAACACAAAGCTAGTAGTTGGAAGAATGAATTTCTAAACTAGGTAAACAGAATTTGTCCATAAGTTATGTAATATTCCATACTCCCATCTCAATCAAACATTTGAAAGCACTTCTGAAAACTTTTTGATGGTATATTATATAATAAAAAAATTAGAATTTAGAATTTGAATTTTAAAAATCACTCCCAATACACATGCATATACTAACTTTGACAAGTCTTATACTTCAGATATTCAGAAAGAAAACCTCAAAAATAAGCTAGAGTAACAATAAAATGTATGGATACACTGTAGTTAGAACTCAACTTTATTGTTACAACCAATTTTTATTTACAGAATATAAATCTCTTCAAAAAGATACATTCCTTCATTTAATCAATGGTAAAAAGCCTTATTAAACAGAAATAATGCCTAAACATCACATATTTAAACAGAAATACAAACAGCTTCATTAGAAGTTTATGAACATATAGTAACAATGTGTTTTTTACGTAAGCAGTTACATGAATGAGGTTTTTTCTTCACCGCCAACCCCATTTTATCCACAGAACAAATTTTACTTAAATTAACAGTAGTAAAGTGTAAAAATTAAATTTTAAACATGAAAATATGAAACAAAAAACAGGAAGTATCTTCGTTACCAAACAGATTAACAAATTCTCAGACACTCAGATACTTTCTGAGGCCTTTCAAAACACCTACATCAAAAGTTGCATTCATTTGAGAGGTATCAATACATTTTCAGTGCTGAGACTACTTGTAGCACTTACAGTATATACAAAGCAGCATTATACTACTATGGTTCACATTTGATAAACACAAATTTAAGCTTTATGCCACCATTTCCCAGTTCACCATACAGCTAATGCAATGACAGTTATTCATTTTTTTCTTCTGAAACTAAACAAGTAAATTAACATTTAATCGCATGGAATAATGGCATGTCTTCATAATAGTATATGTTAAAATTCAAATACTTCATATCATGGAAACTTGACCTAGTTGTATAAAGGCTCCTAAATACAGTACAGTAAAAAAGTTTCCTCTTTGCAGATTCCATTAATTTATAGTCACTTTAGTACAGATAAATATAAGAAACTACAGATTGGACAATAAAAATGTCAGTGTGTCACCACCTATAATTAAGTAGCAACATACCACAACCACAGCAAGTAAACACTCTCATCTCCTCCACTGCCTTTTTGAGGTCTTTTCCAGGTCACAGGAGCTAATCTGCATGGATACCACTGGGTTTCATCCTATCTCTGAAAGTTCCTTTATTGTGTTTTGAAATTTAATAAATGGAAACGCCTACAATTCCAATGGTTCAGTTCTTTTTCTTACTCTTTCATTAATTAAAGTACAATATTTAATGTTTTCAAATTTTTATAAAGATAAGTGTATTAAAATGATTAATAGTATTTAAAATATTACTAGGTAAGATGTTGATAAAAAATTGGGTTGAGTATTTTAGAGTAATTTTTTTCATAACTAGAAAAGCTACAGGATTCACAATGAACAAAGATATAATGATATTTTAACTCTGGTGTTTTATAACATCAGTAGTATACCAAATGAATAAAGTACAGAAAAGAAGGGCAAAAAAATTTCAGGAAAGAAACCTACAAAAACCTGAATTTTGATGCCTCAAATACAAAATGTATAGTGCTTATAAGCATTGTCACTTTTTTTCAATCCAAATAGTTCATTCCATTTCAAATTATAATCCAGAAATGAAAATTTTGTGTAAAAACTGTTCTGAAAGATCGAATTCATTATGGAATATATCCTCTTAGTTTTAGTTTTCAAGTATTCAAGTAATGCAAACCCAAGTATTTTTTGTTATAGCAACACATTTATAGACTGAGCTTAAAAGATGGGGAAAAAATTGATTTATAATAACTGATACTTTTTTCTGTCTGAAGACATCAAGCCCAAACATGACACTATAATCACACAAGTGATATGTAAAAGGGGAGAAAAAAGTAATTCACTGTAACAAAAAAGAATAAAAAAAAAAGAATCAAAGCCAGATTGCCTTAATGTTATTAAATTCACAATAAAAGGACATTCTAAAATCTAATAGACTAGAGAAAAACCAGAGCAAATCAATTTTGAAATAAAGATAAAGCTGCCTTACCACATACTTAAAATACTTTTTCCTCTGTGAATGATAACTACTACCATTTGCCTTCTGTGTAAAGTAGTGCAAGTTGCTGCCAATAACAAAACTCTTCTAGCATAAAGCATTGTTAACTTTGTCTATCAAGTGAATGACTAATATCAAAAGTCTAAGTCTATATCACTTTGGAATGCAGTATAAAATGCTTATTAAAAACAATTTAAAGCAGATAATCAAGATATTTTCATTTATGTTATGAAGAAAGAAATTCATAAAATGGTACAGAAGGCTTCTGTGCAATATAAAAAAGAAACACTTGTATAATTTTAAAAGTGAAGGCTTTTTAACTTTTATTTGAAAGTGGAAGATAACTTGTTTCTTTAAATATGGAAGTTGTAGTTACATATATTTATGAAGTTAAATGTTTTTACTTCAGTAAAAATGGAAATAGCTGCCATTAAAAGATTATTTATGTCTTTTAATGACAACTAGAATGAACAACTTTAAATTCAGAGAAGTCATCTGAGATATGCTTAAATTGAACTAAGAGCTATTATCTGTAATATTTGCATATATGGGATTTAGATTGACATCGAGATATATAAAATTTCAAGGTGTTTTTTTGTAGAAAAAGGTTAACAACCCTGAAAAATAGAAAATGGTAATACTTCAGTTTGCAACCATTAAATTATATTTTTAATGTCTTTTAGCTTAGGATCATGACTTAAAGAATGGAGTTCTATTATTATAACAGTGTATGAATTCACTGCTTCCAGGAATCTAACCTCACAAAACTAACGGCTGACAAAAAATGATGAAAAGTCTTATTAGGCACTGAGAGGCTAAATAAATAAGTACTGACATTGACCAAAGCCGATAAACCCTATTTCCAGTTCCTGTGATCTCACTGTGTAGCCAGAACTGTTGGCTATTTCTAGTCTAAAACCAACAAGCTGGATCATTTCCTTACAGAAAAATTTCTACACAGGGGAAGATAATGCAAAACAATACACAATCTCATATGCAAGATACAATTCACACTAATTTACAAATTTTTATTTACAGTTTTATATACATTCCAGGCAGACCTAGTTGATGAGTTTTGTGCTCATATTGATCTCAGATGACCATGTGAACAGTATGATTTACTACCACGGCTCTTTGATTTCCAGAAAATGGTGGTAGCAAGGGCTTAGGAGAGAGAAATCATTACTGGTCAGGTAAGATCATACAAACGAAGGGGGAGGGGATTATGGAATTTTGCTTGTAAAAGCATCCAGGCCACTATGGTCTATTGACTACATTGAATATACATGAATGCCACATCTAACAGCCGTTTTCATATATACAAAATGAGCTTACTACTAGTTATTAGGTAAGGCATTCAAGTTTCTCAGCTGAACATAAAAAGGCAGCAGACATCTCAGCAAGCCAAAGGACAAACTTTAAGAGGGATGATTTTAGAGCGCTGTTGAGATTTACCCTCCCTTTAGAATCCCTTAAATGATCAACATAAAGGGAAGCAATTTTGAACCCTACTGCTAGCCTGCACCATGATCCCAAAAACCTATACAGGAAGTAGAGACAACACAACACCCAAAATCTAGCAAAAGAGTGGGAGAAATACATTAAATATTTTATTTTGTTCCCAAGATCCAATGTATATTCCCAGGGCTAAAGTGGGAACCTTTACTCCTGGTTACATTCACTTCTATATGAATTGCTCTAAAACACAATAGTGTCACAGCTAGTAGCTATGCACAGTCTATTAGCAATGGCTCAGTGAATCTCTATTCAAAATAGTTTGAAGAATACAGAGCAAGGTAGAAAAACTATCTTCTTTCCTCCCGTAGTTGTATAAGATATACACTACTGAACTTTTGAAGGCAGAAAGGAAAAAGAAAAAAGAAAAAGAAAAAAAAAATCAAGATACCACATATTATTTATCTGTTCTATGAGAATGTTCCAACCATAGAAAAAAATTCCACCAAAAACAAATTTTCAAGTTTACTCTACTATTATAAAAAGGTACTATTTAACTGATTCTATTCACTTAATCAACTAGACAAATTCTACTGATCTTACAGTAATATGGTTTATACAAACAAAAGTGAACATTTATAACATTGGGAAGGTAGAAACCAAATCTTGGTCTAACACTGTTATAGATACAAACGTATTTTAAGATTCTATGTACGTAACTAGAATTTACCATTTAAAATGGCCTTTAAGTGTTCCTACTTACTTTATTAGCTTTAAAAATCTTGAAATAATCCAAGTATTTAAAGCACTTGTCTGAGAAAGTAAGTCATTTGGAATAATACATCAGACTCCCAGAAGATTTCTCAGAGGATAAATTTGTAGTTGCATATTTTGAATATGCAGATCCAGTAAGCCAACTTTGTACATGGGCACTTATATGACCAAAGTGCAAAGCTTGTCAGACTAATTTTCTAAGTAAAGTTAATCATGACTGCTCAACTATGCAGAGCAGATGTCAAAACCTGAAACCTATGTATCTATCCCAAAGATCTAACTTGCTTCCATATAATAACTGCCTCCCTCTCACCCCTAGACACAAGACATAAAAACAAAAACAAGAGAAATAAAAACAAACAGCAGAAGCCCTCCCCATGGCTATTTCTGCTTAATTCACATTTTGTTATTTGTCAGATTTTAAGCGTACAAGATCAGCATCCTAAATGTTCCTTATTTAATTCTTTAACTGCCTCAACATATTACTTTGAATTTACATGTATCAAGTAATCATTTGCTATCACTTTAAAGACATGGAACCAAACTAAAACATGAAACTAAAATATAAGGAATGAATCGGTAAAAAAGAATTAACCTAAATAATAATTTCTTATTTCCAAGTATGATAAACTTTGAATATTTGTATACAAAGCAGTACTAGCAACTATTAAATAATCAAAAACACAGAGCATCTCAATAAGTAAAACAAAATTTTTGGTTAGAAATAATTTGATACAGTAAAATTTTAAAAACTGAAACTAGTAACTTATATGACCATATTTAGCATTTAAAAACATTATTTAATACAGGTTTTGGTAACATTAATTCATACTTATTCCAGGATTATACGGTAAATATTTATATTTATACTGCCAGACTATGTAGAAAGAGGGAGAGTTAAGTCTAAGTTATATTCCCCCCAAAAGAAATGCTTTCTAAAACTCAACTCAACAAGATGTACCACCAACAGACACAGTGAGTGAGTGTATTTCACCCTCCTAACCAGGTATTTTTTACATGAGCATCCTAAGTTATCTACATCAGTCAATGACTGGCATTTCAAGAATAAATGATTCATTTTACTTACAGTGCATCAAGATTAAAAGGTTACACTGAACAACTAGAATGTTTACTAAAATTAATCTTATTAAAGTAAAACTTAAAGAAAAGGTATCTGGAACATTTTCATTGCTTACACTCAACAAACAGATGAAACAGATGAAAACAGTCACAGAATCAGGTTAAATTTATAATAAATAATTCACATAAAACATAGATTAAATTATCAAAGAAAGGCTTAAACTGACATCTTTATGTCTTTTGCAGATTTAACAAATTTCTAGTCCACCACATACTGATGGGCAGTAGGTATATTTCTTGACATCAGTCTATTTAAAAAATAGAATGATTGTTTAGAGGCATAATTTGTAAAGCAAGATAACCAAATTAAATAACAAAATTTAAACAAATATCAACTTTTTGGAATTTCTTAAGAAAAGATTCAGAAGCACTGCTCAGGTCCTTCAGAATAATTAAATCTCTTCTTTACTCAGGCACTTTCAATGCAGTAACCTCAGGCTTCATTTTAAAGTACTGGTTAAAACGAACAATTGCATACCTAGTGAGAAAAAACAACAACAAAATTAGTTACAGTTTATAAACTTATACTTCTACTCACTCTTCTTAACTTTTTTTTTAAGGAAGATTTTCAAAGGACGTATTTTTAGTTTATTGCACCATCTACTGGACACTTTCCTAACACTGCGCACACTTAACAGTTTATAGCAGATTTCTTCACAGACCAATTATTAAACATATGCAGCTTTTATAATATTTGACTGAAAGTGTTAACTGCAATGTTCCCTATGAATTCTAAACATTAATTCAAACAAAAGAAGAGATAAATGTAATTCATTTAATAATATTTAACTTACCCAAGGAAATCAAACTCAATAGTGGAGTATTTGGCTTGAATCAAAGCCCACAATCCCCAAAAGAAATGAGAAGCCTTAAAAGAAAGAAAGAAAAATTAAGAATTATGATAATGCATTTATTTTAAAACAAATGTTATAAAGAAAATGTCAAATTGTTCATTTTATCTTCTTCATAGACTCCAGGCATGATATTTTCATTCTTGCTATTAATTTTATATAAAATCCATATCATATTAGTTCCTTGGTGGCTATAGATGACTTTCATCCATAACAAAAGAGGTTATGGTAAATTATAATCACCTAAAAAATAGAGCCCAATTTCTGTGACTTGTTTTTGTATAAAGCAGAGCTTAGCATTAGCACTGATACAGGTTAATTTAGTGCTTTTAATAGTTATAACTGCCAACAGGCTTTTCAATAACATGTTATTTTCAAAGGCCTTTGTTTCCTGACATAAAAATATAAACAAAAAAGGAAATCTATATCTCAGAAATAATAAATATATTTAAATGTGAAAAATATTCTAGGGGATGAGAAACATCTGAAAACAATTTTATTGACTTGATTCTGTATAATAGACCACAATATACAAGGGGGACCCCAAAAAACTCAGAATTATCTTTTGGAGGAAGGCACCTTGTAGTACACTCTGAATTTGTCCCTCCAGATAAAACAGTTAACCAGTTTTTGTCTGGAAGTCTTGAAAAGGCTGTGTGACAATTTGTGAAAGAAACATTCCAAGCTGTGACAAACAGGTGACTGGTTCTTCCACCATGACAACGTATAGGCCCACACCATGCTGAGTGCTCAGCAGTTTTTGACCCAAAATGCCACTACCCCCATGCCCCAACCCTCCCTATTCGCCCAATCTTGCCTGAGCAACTTGTTTTTTGTTTCCTCAGATAAAAAAGTCCTCAAAGGAAAACATTTCGCCAATGTGGAAGAGGTGAAACAAAAAAATGGCAGAAGCACTAAAAGGCATCAAACTTGATGAGTTCAAAAACTGTTCTGAAAGTTTTTGGATCTGAAAAAGCATCCTGATACGTGTACTGCATAAAATGAAGAGGACTTTAAAGTGAATGAAGTTTAAACATGTAAGAATACACAACTTTTTATAAATAAATTCCAGGGTTTTCCTGATTCTTCTCATAGAATAACTGACATTTTACTTACGTCAAGAAAAATATGGGTCTTAAAGCTTACAGGGAAATAATTGTATAATTAGCATCTGTAGAATAACTGTATATGCTTTACAATCTATTTTCAGTTAAACATGGTAATATTTCAAAACTCTATTACTTCTTAAGAAACACTTTTAACAATTCTAACGAGAAATACTCTAAGTAGAAAAAAAGTAAAGACAAAGTTTTTGTTTCAGTTAATTTCACTCAACAAAAGGGCTCTAATAAAAAAGTCCCCAATAGCTGTGACTTTGGTATTTTAAAAACCCTAATTTGGTAAGTGAAGCAGTACAATACACCAGAAAGAATCCTTAATTTGAATTACAAGATGCAGAGGTTCAAGTTCAGGCTCAGCTTTGGTAACCTTTAAGTCACAAATATTTAGTGTCAGATCTATCATTTATAAGATGAAAATATTATTAGCTATTCTGTATTCTATGCAGGATTGTTTTAAAGACTAATGGAAATAATATATGTTAAAAAATGTTTTCAATCTAAAGATCTCTAAAAAGGATTTTGCTGTAAAGAGGTTGCTTGAGCCCAGGAGTTTGAGGCCAGTCTGGGCAAACAAGTGAGACCCCTTTTATTGGGGGGGAGAGGCAAGTGGGATGGTGCATGCCTGAAGTCCCAGCTTCAGGAGGCCAAGGCCAGAAGATGGCTTAAGACCAGGAGTTCGAGGCTGCAGTGAGCTACAATCCTACCACTGCCCTTCAGCTGGGGTAACAGTGCAAGGCCATCTCTCTCTCTCTGTCTTTCTCATACTCTACACATACACACACACACATACATACACACACACACACACCACTAACAGGTTATATATAACTTTCTATCAAATACAGGTGTAGAAAAGAACAAACAATGTAGTAAAGAATAAACAGCTAAAGTCACTTGCACATGAAGCATAATAGTTTAATTAAAAAAAAAAACTTAGGTTCTGGAATGAGATTTTGAGCATTTAAGTCTTTCCATGACTTTGTTTCCTCATCTGTAAAATGTAGGTAATAACAGTACCTACACCAGGGCCAGATGCAGTGGCTAACACCTGTAATCCTAGCACTTTGGGAGGCCAAGGTGGGAGAATTGCTTGAGCCTAGGAGTTAGTGATCAGCCTAGGCAACATAGCAAGACCTCATGTCTACAAAAAAACAAAAAATTAGTCAGGTGCATGGTGCATGCCTACAGTACCAACTACTTGGGAGGTTGAGGCAGAAGGATCACCTGAGCCCAAGATGTCGAACTACGGTGAGCTATTATCAATAAAATGTTAGCCATTGTTGTTATATAAAATTGGAATGATAAAAATGATAGATTTTCAAAAATGGTCTTCATTATACCTAAGAAGTATCTCAGGTATTGAGAAATAGGATTATAAAGTTTCTTTCGAAAGTCTAAATCAGAGTTTCTGAAAATTGCCCATGAACCCATGGGAGGTTTCTGAGGCCCAAAACTAATTTCATAATAATACTAAAAAGTTACTTGCCTTTTTGACAATGCTAATATTTGCACTGATGGTTCAAAAGCAAAGAAGGGTGAAGCTACTGGTGACTTAATGTAAGCTAAGGAAGTGGCAGCAAACTGTTCTAGTATAATAGTGTAATTTTTCACCACCACACAATCACAGGAAAAACCCAGTCTCACTAAAGAAGGTCTTCTATAAAGCCATTAAAATTATTAATTTTATTAAACCCCTACCCTAGAACACATGTTGTTCTAAAACTCTATGGGAAACAAAGAACTGAATACCACATGTTCTCACTCATAAGTGGGCTCTGAACATTAGTCACATTAGCACAAGGGTGGGATCTGCAGTTGCTGGGCATTGCTAGGAGAGGGAGAAAGGGAGGAAAGCAGGGGACACGTGACAACACAGTGAGTACCTGGTCCACTACCAGAGGGAGTAAGGGCCAGTTAGAAACCCAAACTTTGCATGTGTGCAGCCTACTTATTTAGTAAATCCTCATTTGTACCCCACAATTCCATAATAAATTTAAAAAAATTTTAAATAACAAAATAAAATAAAATTCTGTGGGACAAAGTAGGAAATACACATAAAGCATGTCTATTGTGTACCCAAAGTACAATGGTTGTTCCAGGAAAAGTACTTAGGTAACAGAGTTGTGAATTAAATTTGCACATTTTAAATGGAATGTCATTTTTACTTGAAAAAATGATATACAAACTAGAGTTATCAAATTTGGATATTTGGCATATATTTTCCTAAATATAACATTAAAAAGATAACTTGTCGTTTCAGTGAAAATAACTGACATTACTTGTTGCCAGTGATAAAATTCAAGTTTTCAGCCCTAAAATTAGCACTTGAGAAAAGTTGTATTTGATTCTGTGAGCTGAACAGTTTCTCTGTATAGTCTTATAAGCTTTTCTGATGATACTTGTGATGATAGCAATGTATGTGATCTTTTGATACAAGATGTGTCAACATTTGGGAGCTCTATACAACTCAATGAACCAATATTTTCCAAATAACTAGTAATGTTAAAATTTAAAAAAATCACATACAGGTAAAAGAGTAATTCAAACTACAAGATAAAACAATAGATTTTAATGTAATATGTTAAAATGTTAATTGACTACAACTAATCTTCTAATGTAATCGAGTAAAAAGTAAACTGATTGCAACTAACCTTTAAGAAACTTCCACTTGCTGAGTTTTGGTATAGTATTAAAAAAGAATGTCCACAATTATCTAAAAAGGCAAAACATCCCTCTTTTCCAGCATATGTGTGTGAAACTATTTTTTAATACACTTCAACTGAAACAATATATCATAACAGATAGAATGCAGACATTAGAATCCAGCTCTCTTCTATTAAGTCAGACATAAAGAAATTTGCAAAAGTATAAAATAATGCCATTCTTCTGTTTTGAAAATTATTCTTTTTATTTTAAAAATGGTATGTATGTTAACATGCAATGAATTTGTTTTAAAATATGGATATTTAATAGATATTTTGAATTTTATTTTAATTTTGAATATGGTAAATACTGATAATTCACTCACATAAACAAAAGCTGGGAAAGAACTTCAGAAAAATTTTTTAAATGTAAAGAGGTTTTGACATAAAAAAATTTGAGAACTACTAATCTAATCACCTTGGCACAGAAAATCATCTGTGAATGGTACCCTTATCTCTTCTTCCTACTACATTTGTTCTGTAGTGGATAAGATGAGGAAATCAAGAGTCATTCTGTATTCTAAAAACACATCAAAACCTAGCTCTTCTTATCATTTTCAAGCAAAGTTGGTAACTGTATTTCTCAGTCAACTAATTTTTATTCACATAGTAATATAAGTTAACTAAATGAGTCTATACAACAGAAGCATTGTATATAAAATCTCATTTTAGTAGGCAACAATTTTTACAGGGTAAAAAGTGAAAAATTTATGTATAACATTAGATTCTAAATGGATGAAAAAGGGAGGAAACAGCCTATTCATCATTAGCATTCCCCAAAAGGACAAATAAGTCCAAGTAAAATAATACATTCTGTGATCTACTTATACTGTATCTCTTACATTTGGAAGTTATGGCTATGATAAGTAATTCTCTGCTAAAGGGCATTTTAATTTCCAGAGTACTCACCCCTGTTGTAAAGAAAAATTCAAAGCTTTATATGGCAAACAAATAATTAAAATAAATCCCCAGTCTGCATATAATGTGTCTAAAAACCTCTCAAATTTAAAAAAATCTATTATGTATACTTGATTTGGTTTTATAATACACATACCTTCTTTTGCTTGCTGCTATCGCAACATTAATTAAATAAACAATCAATAACAAGCGAAGACTTAAAATCTTTAGGAGTCTGGAGCATATCCTGAACATAAGCATTTACTTTTTAGTTTTAATATAACTTCGTATGACAGACATGGGGAATATTTGCTATGTTGCCTTTATAAATAGACCCTAGTAGTAGCTCATAGGTACACCGTTTTCATTGTCTTAAGAGTAGCATGTTTCCAGAGTCACTTGGAATATATTCTCAAGTAAGAGGGTATGCTGACAATTAAAATGAATACCAGGTCCAAGTTATTTTAGCCTGGACCATTTATTTTAAAACATGTATACTCTGACCTTATTCAGACTTGCTTTTCCCCTTATCAAAGCAGCTTATGATGTATTCTTCTTAATGACAAACAGAGAAAGAAAACAGTACTTAAGACTCATCTATAAGAAATAAGAGGAATATACAAAAGTATACAGCATGAAACATCACAAAGTATGCAGAAACAAGATGATTCTGCTAAAGCAGAAGTAGGAGGTGGAAAATAACAGTAGTAGGAAATAAGACAGAATTCCTTTGAGACTGTGACATCTTATCAGACCCCACATGTGAGAACTTGGAGTGAAATCCCTCTCCTCTCAGGAATGCCATGTTCAGTTTTTCTCAGCTCATATGTGAGTTACTAACCCCAACTAATGGACTTTAAAATATATGCAAACCTAAGAGTCTGACATTTTGAGATCTTTGCTCATGTCAGGCTGCACTCTGTCAGCCATTTTTTCAAATGTGGAGAGTTCAGACCTTGACATGCCTTGGGGCTTTGAAGCCTTGTCCCAACAACACCAGCACCACTCTCTAGCGTAAAGGGACTGTAGGTGTCTTCATGGATCCCTCCAGTGTTGATAAAGCCAGTTTCTCCCAAGAAACTGATCATATAAAAGTACACTTAAACTTTAATGTGATTTTACTTTCCACAGAGGTGTGCTTCCATCCCAGCTGAAAAACTAGATTTTAATAATTTTGGAATTCACTCATTATGTGGTTAATATTCCTCATCGATTGAGTGTATTCCCTGTGAGATTAGTTCAAGTTGTTCTTTCCCTCTTTAAGCATTGTGAACTTAAGGGGAAAAAAATGTTCTTTGCATGGCAATAAACTGTGTGATTCATGACACCATACTTTGATAATTTCCTTATTTTCACCATGCAGAACAAAATTGTGTCACAAAAGTCAATAAGAAAACTTTTTAAATTAATGGTAAATACTGTCAAATGCTATGGAAAAATTAAGTAAGATAAGGACTAAAATGTTTACTTTGGGCTTAGCAATTAAGCCTTACCTGAGTTTTTTTATAATAGTGAAGGAAAAGGCAGACTGCAGTGGTCTGCGGAATGCATGAAAAACAGAGAAAGATTGAGAGTTTCCTTTTATTTCACTCTCATTCCCAATAATTTATTCATTCAAACACTTGAGATATGACAGGCACTTTATAATCAGTGGGATGAAATTAAGAATTTGTAAGAGAGGAAGATTAACTAGCAAAAAAAAAAAAAAGGTTTTGAAAAAGAAAAGAAAATGTATCAAAAGAAAAGTTGATGATCTCAGTGAGGCAGTCATGTGTGAGTGTTCTGCTAAGTTCTGCTATACTCTTTTTATTCTGAAGATAGCAATAAAGGCCCTGATCCAACAATGTCACAAATCTCAGAAGAGAAAGGCCAAGAAAAGCACACACTGCAGAGAATCATCAGAATTTTGATAAAATAATAAGAACTGAGACAAAAACTGGCTTAATCAATTAAGGGTTTTTAATAATTTCTTAATGAGTAAGAAATAGGAACTGGTATCAGAACCTGAAAGTATAATGAACTTACTACATACCTTATGTGAAACCATAAGCATATGTAAATTCAGGGGACATGCTAAATTATTTAGAAATATTATTAAAAATGTATTGAAGTTTTGTCTCCATCATCTTTTGTCCTTTTTAAAAATCAGACCTTCTACTGAATGTATGACATTTTATGGATATATTTGTAGCACATTTCATGGAGATTAAAAAAATATTTAAATCTCATTAAATAAGTTTCCTTACAACTCCAATTTGCTAATAATTTTACATAGAAATGGATGTTAAATTTTGCCACAAAATGTTACTTTGTAAATCTTATTTGCCCTTCTAAATTATAAGCTTTTGAAAGAATGCACTGTTTTTTAATTCCTTTACATTTCCAATTTGCTTAGTTTCTGATTAATGAATATTTATAAGCAACTGGGTGATCAAATCAGAAGTAACTGTATTTTTTAATACCATGTGTAGGTAAAACCATAGTTTCCCAAAATAACATGTTTAACATCATAAAGAGTTTGCAAGATAATACAAGTTAACTCTCCAATAGCAAACAGTGGGATCGATGACTAAGAGTTTATGAGCTATGTGTACTTTATGTAGAAATAAATTCAATGCCTTAGGAGTATGATAAATTAATTTATGGAAAAATACAAATTACAACAACAGTAATATTCCTCTTATTAATACAAAAATTGGCTAAATGGAATATTAAGCTGATCCTGAAGTTCATTAAATGACCTAACGAGACAGAAAATCTTACATTCTCTACTTTAAGGTCATGTTTAAATTGAGTAAATAGAAACAGCAGGCATCCTAGAACCAACTGGAGAGCATGCCATTAATTGAACCAACAGTTCTGCAGAAAATAGACATGAGAACTGCAGGTAAAGTCACATTTCAGCATACCCTCTTACTTGAGATGTATTCGAAGTGACTCTGGAAACATGCTTCTCTTAAGATAATGAAAACAGTACACCTATGAGCCACCACCAGGGTCTATTTGTAAAGACAACATAGCAAATATTCCCCATGTCTGTCATACGAAGTTATATTAAAACTAAAAAGTGGCAGCTAAAATAACTTGGACCTGGTATTCAATTTAATTGTCTAATATCTTAGTTGAAAGCTCATTCTAATGCATCACATTTTTTCAAAAGATAATTTAAAAGAGCTAATTTTTAAAAGATAAGTGCATATAAAAAGAATTGAGTCTCAAAAATAATAATAAAGCATTAAAACACCAAAGAAGCTGGAAATAACTGCTTATCGACAAGAAGGTCAAAAAGACAAAACACTGGATAAGTCATGAAAAACCTAATTCTTATGGTCCTTCCAACCTACTTTTAACACAATAGCATTAAGAAATAGTGATAATACACTGCAGAAAACCTCCTTTCTAATAAAATCTGTCTTTGACGTAAAGAAAGAAAATATACACATTAAAAAAAAAACTTTTCACATATTAATCCTAATCCTAACAAGAATCCATTCATTAAATAAATAATTACTGAGTACCTACCATATGGTCAGGCATGACTGTTCTAGGGCCTGGGAACATAGTGAATGAAACAAAATTTTTGTCTTCGAAAGCAACACAGTGGGGTAATATAAATTGTAAATAATAATGTTTTTTCATTATTTTGAACAAAGAGTCACAGAATTTAAATGGGAAATTTTTTATGAGATAAAAATGTAGAAACTTTTAAAATTACTATAAGAACCTTTCACTAATTGCTCACATTTATACTTACCAATGCAAACTGATTCACTTGAATGAAGAGTATTTCTACCTCCTTTTCAGTAACTTCAGTCCCAAAGCCCTTAAATTCTTTGTAGGCTTCAAGGTAAGACCGCAGCCATTGGCCCTGTAATTCTCTGTCTGGATAGAGACTATAGTCTACATCACTCACACCTTTAGGGAATAAAAAAAAAACCTTAAGATTTTAAAAACACATACTCTTCTGCATATATTAATAATCCCTACCACCACCATTTTTTTAATTAAAAAAAATTTAAATTCCCTTTTGGCTGGAATACTAGATGTATACTAAAAGTAGTTTCAATCACCTATATCAGAAGCCCAAAATCTTCAATGTAATATGCACCCCAGAAAATTCTTAAGCACACTAACATTTGGGAGCACTATTTTAAACTATAGCTACAAAACTTTTATGACTATGACTCACAGTAAGAAACACATTTTACTGAGACTTTATACATATACTACCTGATATTGAGTTTCACAAAACAATATTTACCCATATTCTATCTTCCAACTCTGATATTTTCTATTTCTATTCCTTTTTCATTCCTTGCTTTTTTTTTTTCATTAATTTTTTTTTGAGTTGGAGTCTCACTCTGTCACCCAGACTGGAGTGCAGTGGTCACTCCCGGCCACTGCAGTCTCGACTTGCTGGGCTCCAGCGATCCTTCCGCCTCAGCCTTCCAAGTAGCCAGAACTACAGGCGCACGCTACCATGCCTGGCTAATTTTTTTGATTTATTGTAGAGATGAGGTCTCACCAAGTTGCCCAGGCAGGTCTTGAACCCGCGGGCTCAGGCAATTCACTCACCTTGGCCTCCCAAAGCACGGGATTACAGGCCGAGCCACCGAGCCCAGCCCCTTGCTTTTTTTTTTAAAGGCCATTGCCCCACTAATTTCATTTCATAATCTACATTTGAAAAAGACAAACCTAAAAGACAAAGTTCATAATATTTTGCCTAGCACTCAAGGTTATTCACAAGTTGGTCTAAATCTACCTCACTAGTCTTAAAAACCTTCTATTCTCCATCATGAATAAGTACCTTCCTTATCTTGAGGTTTTGTTCCCCTTTCCTGCAATGCCTTCCCAAAGTCTACCTAACTTACAAGTTTTAGCTCAATATTTTCTCCACAAAACCATTCAAATTCAAAGATCACTGGAGTTTTCTCTCTTGTACCTACAGCTGTGACTATATTACTAACATGGTGATATCTCATTATATGCACAGTTGGTTTCCTTGCCTACAGATATGTAATAATATGTATAAGCATATATGTGAAGCTATGGCATGTATACTACAAACACATAAATTAAAATTCTTTCCCAAATTAGTTCCCAGTCTGGTAATCTGAAGTATATAAAACTACATGAGTATATAAAGTTATACAAATACAAATTCAACAATGAAAAATTCCTAAGTATAAACCATCCAGGGACATTTCCTAATCTTTAGTTTTACAGCATTTCAAGTTTCTAGGAAGTTATATGATTAATTTTACATTAATTTTGCTTATATAAAAAACTAGTGATTTTAGATTAAAGTGATTATAGATTAATAGGGGTAAAAAAAAGTTAACAGTCAACTTTTCAATATTTACAGTCAAACACCAAAAACAAACAAAAAAACCCTTGAGCTTTGAATATTTTAGTGAGTCAACATTCCCAAGGTCTGAGTTTATAACAAAAAGAATAAAAGCTTTGAACTGATTATAAATTAGGTTCTCAGCCGGGCTCAGTGCTCAGTCTGTAATCCCAGCACTTTGGGATGCTTAGGTGACCGGATTACCTGAGCCTGAAAGTTCAAGACCAGCCTGGGCAACTTGGCAAGACCTCGTCTCTACAATAAATAAAAAATTAGCCAGGTATGGTAGCGCGTGCCTGTAGTTCCAGCTACTTGGAAGGCTGAGGTGGAAGGATCGCCGGAGCCCAGCAGGTCGATGCTGGGGTGGCCATAAGTGTGCCACTGCACTCCAGCCTGGGTGACAGAGTGAGGCTCCAATTCAAATAAATAAAAAATAAAAACTAGGTTCTCATCTTAGTTCTCTGGTATTTAACTGTGACACTGGTGAGTTACTTTCCTGATTTGTAAAATGGGAACATGACCTTATAGGACTGTTGTAGAGGGGGGAAAAAAGCTATTTGTGAAGTACCTTGCACTAAGTCAGGTCTCAAAACAAGCCGCAATCACTATTTTTCTTCTATTCATTATTTTTTTTATGATGATTAAGAAATAAATTTTTATCATCCCTTTCCTCCAGCAATAAACAAAAACAAAGAAAAACGATCAGTAGGAAGTGGGAAAATGTTGCTCCTACTCCCAGTTGATCTTTAAAGAAAGAAAAAAAGATTCTGAAAATATCATTGCAAAGTTAAGTAAGCCCTTGGGTTTTACCTGCAAATTCATTGAAATGATTTCCAATATCATATGCAAGGTAGTTGTATCCAGAATATTCATAATCAATGAACTGTACGTCACCTATGTGAGACACAAAAACAAAGACATTAAGAAATCACATATAAGATCAGAAAATTCTTATGCTATTTGTAATTAAATAGCTTCCAATATCTTGTCTCATAATATGTGCTTGGTTACATGCACTTCTGAGACAATACAGGGTAAGGCTGTGAATTTTATGGCAATGAGCTTTACAAAATTCAAATTATGTCCCTTGGTCAACAGCTTCTTTGTGAACACCAGTGTCCACTTTATTAAAGAAAAATGAAAATATGATCATTCTCCAAGTTCAAACAAAAGCAAAATATGTCTTTCACCACATGGGGGCATCAGTTACTTAAGAACTCAAGTTTAATTAGAAATGAAAATTATGTATTTGAAAATTGTTAATAATCTGTAATATCAATAAAAACAATATGATACTCCAATAAATTTAAAAGCTTATCAATATATGGAAATAAAACAAACTTTCAAAGACTTAAATTCTGTAAATCTTGCAATAATGCTATAATATTTGCTGATCAACTTAACAATATCACTAATTTAAGAAGTTAGCAGCTATCATACTCTCACATTTTCCTGGGATGCTACATAACTAAGATTTCCATATCTGAGTAGCAATAGGGTGGTGGATTTATCTTTTAAAAAGAGCAAAGGTATAGTTTCTTTTAACATTTACAAATTTGTAAAATTTTTACATAAGCTAAATAGAATCCTATTCTAAATTACTGCTACATATATATATGCATGTCATTATAATGCTCCAAAGATAGGTCCTTTCCTAGGAACATACTGCTTCTTATGAATTTTTGAGTGCTGAATATTATAAAGGATTTGGCTCAACAAAGATATAGGTCCTATACAGAACAAGAAAAAAAAAAAAAGAGAGAGAGAGAGAGAGACATTAAAAAAAAAAAAAAAAAAACATAGGTCACTGTCTACACCACGGATCACAAACTCAAAGGCCTACAGGGTCATGGAGTTAAAATGGATACATGAACAGAGATGGCCGTAATAACAGTTCTAGAAAATGTTTAACACTGCACAGTTACACTGTCTTTTAAACATCAAGATGAAGAAAACTAACTCTTGATCTCTAAATATTGGTATTTATTTCCCAAATAAAAACTGCTTTTGAACTATCATATCTTGATACAAAATTTTAAGTTTAATTTGGAGAGGTATGTTGGTCATACTCAAACACAGAGGACAAAACTTTATATAACAAAAAAATATCATGGCAAATGTAATGTTTAACGTAACAATCTTTAAAAATTTAAATATAATTTTATTTAATATATAATTCTAAACTTGTATAAATAAGTCATGTCTAGAACAAAGTGAGAATGATCAAATATCATATCCTGGTTATTAAAACCTAATGCATTGTTATAATAAATGTAAGAGTTTAAAATGTTGGTGGCAATAAATCATAGCAATTCAACTACTTCAAGTATTATATTCTCGCATTCATAGAACATATTCCACCAAGTCTTACAGTTAATCAAATTACTAAACTGCAGAATGAGAAGTAGGAACATGTTTTAAAATTTATTTTCTAGGAATCATCGAGAGTGAGAGAGTAAAGACCACCATCATGATAAAATACTTGAGGCATGAAAATAAAGCCATGAAATCTCATTTTCAAAATAATGACCAGAGGAATTACAAATGTCATATGAAAGTAGGCACTAAATAGTAAACATGCTGTGATCCAAATCATGAAAATATTATACCTAAAGAGAAAATATATATAAAAATAATGCATGGGGGAAAAAAGGATGAATGAAAATACACCAAAACAAAGTGCTTCAATTATTACAGGTGATAGACAAGTGACTTTTTCTTTTTTTCTTTTTTTGTTATTTTAAAAATTCTTTACAACAAATATTACTTTTTGGAGGAAAAATGTTATTCTGAAAGAGAATAAGATGAATTCTGTATAAGAGACTAAACACAACAATTTGGGAGATACCTATCCACCAGCCTTCAGAAAATCAGGATACGAGATCTACGAAGTTGCACAACTGAGCCAAACCTAAAAGTTCTAATATATAATTTTTTACACTGCAGCTGTTGATTGCTTTAGCTCTTTAAACACAAATTCTTGTAGAGCTCATATTAACTTTTACATGCCAATAAAAATACACAGCCCAGTCCTGAAGCTTACTTTTGCCACATAAATAAAAGCTTCAATTTTAATTTTCAAAATTATATTTAGAATTTGGCAAATACAGTTAAAGTGGCAGGTAAAACATGCCTGCTTGTAAAGTAAATACAATTTAATTAAAGCATAGCTCATTTTAACAAATGTTAAAATCTGTTTCAGTATGAAAATTTTAGCAATGACTTTTTGTAGTAACATTAATTCATTAAAACTAGCCTTTATTTTTAAATGCTATGTTGAGTTTATAAATTATGAAATTTAAAAAATAAGAAAATGAAGCTAACAAGATACAGATGAGGCTGTTACCAGGCTCCGTGCATGTGAACAAGTGATGCGATAAACCTCCAGTCAGTGCGTTTAAGAAGCACGGGGTGCGCCGCCACATGGCAGCAACAATGGCATACCTAATCTGTAGCAGATGAAGAAAATTTGGCAAACTCACATTGTACAAGACACAAAGCTTAAAAGGAAAAAAATTTTTTTAAAAATCTGCATTAACTATTCCTTTTCAAACTATTGCAAACAAAGTGGAACTCAACCTTAAATTTAATCTTCTGCAACAAAGTAAAATGAAAGAAGCCTACTTCTCTTAGGGTGCCAGAAAAATCAAATTACTAGAAAATGATTTCCTATCAACAGAAAATACATTTTTTCCTTCTATAAATTTAACTTCTGATTTTTAAAATTTCCCATTGTTTAAAAGAATGTCCACATCACCATTAATAATTAACTAGCTCATATGGCATGACCATCTTGTCAATTCTTTAAGACATGAATTTTTAATTGGGGTTTCAAGGATGGAAAGGCAATGAGAAGACAATGAGAAGACAACGGGAATACTCCCTAAAATTTTATGTGTATGTGTATTTTCTAAGGAGATTCTCAATTTTCCAGATTCTCAAAAGATCCTTGATCTTTAAAAGTAAAGAACCACTATTTTAAGGTATATGACTGTTATTTTATGTATCCTCATATAATTACCACAATGATAAGAATGTAATGGGTAAAGAATTAATGAATAAAACTGTACTTTTAATTTTCAAAAGCTACATTTTTTTATTACTATATTTCTTGCACAGCTTCACCACAGCAATAAAATCCACACACTACCATTCAAACCTAAATCTACCAATTTTTAAAGCACTTTAAAACCAAAAAATAGTTTATTACCTATGGTTACACAATTATCACATGATACGTTTGTCAGGATTCCTTTATTTTGTTGTTAGAAGAAAAGGGGAACAATGAAAAGCAAAACAGTCAAGATGAGAACCTGAAAATCCTTCCAACTTATCCTACTTGTTCTGCAGTGTTAGGCAGATACAAAGAGAACAATGAGAAGACTAACTATAATCATACTAATGTCAGAAAAATGTTTTCTCTTTCTCTCTCTTGTACAGAAAAAAGCAGGGAGTAGGAAGCTTTCCCTTCATTCCTCCCTCTGGTGTCCAGTAGTACTCTGTACATCATCATGACAGCACTCATCATAAGTATTTGTTTAGTGATCTGACTCCTCTGCTACATGATACATGATCTCCTGGGGGGAAAATAAACCTCTTTCCTCTTTCATCATGCAATCCAGAGTAATCGCTAGCACACAGGGAATATTCAAATGCTAGTGGAATAAATGAAGGTTTTGCAGAGAATGCTGAGACATAATAGTAACACATGTTTGGAGTTGGGGAGACAAAATAAGCATGAAATAATAAAGAAAAAAGTGTGGCATTTCTGATATTCTTATTAAAAGTATATGACTGAACACACAGTAGGTCAAATGCATGAGTGGAAAAAAGGAACAACACTTAAACTGGCAGCTATTTAGGTCACTCAAACACTATTTTAGGTCACTTTTCCGTAATAGTTCAGGTTTTTGCAACCTTTTAACATTTAAGTTATTTTATTACCTGACTTAGGGATATTTTATTTTCTGCTAACTAGTGGTCTATCCAGAATACAAATTAAAATACACTTAAAGATTATCCTTCATTAAAAAAGCTCCATCATGAAAAATATAGGTTACTAAACACAAAAATAAATTTGTATTTGAATTTTAAAATAAAGCTAATAAAACTCTTCTAAGTCATTAAAATATCAATAAAACAATCACAACTACACCAATGCATTCTCATGAATAATAACAGTCATAGAGTGGTTAAGATTTAGGGCCAATCAAGTAACTAGGAATGGTGACTCATCCATTTTCTATTAAGACTGTGTAAAATTCTTTTTAAAAAAAGAAAAAAAAAAGGTTTATTCTTTAATTCCCAGGAAAAGCTTTCCTTTTCTTCAACTCATTTGTATTTTCTTAAAAAGCTACAAATCAGCTGTAGTTTGCTAACAGAAAAAATAAAGCAATCGTTGTTCCTAAAATTTAAAGTTATATATTAGATATTTATATGAGCTTTTAAGAAGAAGTGGGAAGAGTAAGAGAAAACAGTCACCAAAAGTCATCAGAACTTAAGACGTGAGACAGCAATCTCAAAAGCTTTAGGAATTACTTTACGTGTCAGCAGTTAAAGGATTAGTTGAAATTAAAATATTAGATTTAAAATCAGTTAGTCAATAAGCAACATTACAATTTGTTCTACTTAGTATAAAGTCTATAAAATTAATAATTTATTTAAAAGATAACTGCTAAGTCCTATAGTTCCATAGCAAGAACCACTGCTCTTAGTTTTCTTGCTACATATCAAATTCTATCATCGTATCATTAAGTATTATTTTCTTACCTTTAGGATGTCATTTCACTGAAGGCAAGGAATGGGCCGCTGTTTATCAATCACCTAAACTCCTGGCACTAACTTTTCAAAAATCTTGACAGCTACCATCAACTTCAGAAAGGAAGCTCAACTCTTCTCCCACATTCCTGTGTCCTGTCAACTGACATGGTGAGAGCAGGTAGAGGCAGTTTTTCTTCCTGCAATGCCTACCAGTTCCTGTAACATTCGCATGTGAAAATGCCTACAAACTGCAGGGTGCTCATAGTCTGTATGTGTGTATGAATGTGTACATATGAATACATATACCCATACATATAATTTTAAATTCTAAATCACTTAAGTTATAGCTAAGATAGAAACTATAAGTTGCACTTAAAGACAAACTAAATCGTCATGTCATACCTATGAGTCATAATTTTCTAGTTATAGGACATAAGTAACTTTCTGATCTATAATAACCATTTTTCACTTTTTTAGGATCGGATACATTTTATAAAATGCATGCTTAATACAAGGGTTGGCAAACTATCTATGTTCAGCCCAAATCCAACCTCCACCTGTTTTAGGGAATAACACTTTGTTGGAACAGAGCCACTCTCATTTATTTATACGCAATACTGTCTTGACTGTGTTCATTCCACAACAGAGCTGAAGAATCGCAAAGGAGACTATATAGTCCACAAAGCCTAAAAGATGTATTTCCTAGCCCTTTATAGAAAAAGTTTGCCAATACCCATCTTAGTATAACAGTTACAACAAAGAGTGGCTAAGTACTTGGTCCAGTGCTATATATTTTATATGCATTTATCTAAAATATCGACAGCAGCTGTCTGAAGTAGATATTATCTCTCAGTGACAAATAAAGCAAAATGAAGTTCTAGACTTTCACAGTACAAGAATTGCCTCAGAATCTGTTAAACACAGATTTCTAAGCATATCTAAGGAATTCTAGTTCAATGGGTCTTGGAAAGAGTCTAGAAATCCAGTTTTCCGAGTACCTTAGTGATTCTTAGTGAGGTAAATAATCAAGAAGTCTTTGTGTGTTTCTTGTCTAACATGACTTAACTTCTGTAAGTGACTGGGTAGGGATCTGAAGCCTGAAGCCAAGTGTGCTTAGTTCTAAGAATCCATACTCTTTCTTATTTTTCTTGTTTGTAACTAAGCTTTAAATACATCTGCTTTTAAGAGTAACTTAGATGTTTTCTAGTTAATATATAAAGTCTTAAGTTTTTATGGTTTAAAAATATATGCAGAGATGTCAACATGATCTAGCATAAATTTGTGAAGTTTGCCTAAAACAAGTACTTCTGAGAAATTACGGGTCTAACAGATACTACAGGCAAACATAAGCTTAATGATGTCAAGGCCAGTCTCTTTGCTTTCATTTTACTATTTTGTATCTATTTGTATCTATTAGTGGGTACATAATAATGAAGCACTAAGCTCAGCCACATGAATGACTAAGAAGTGATAACAAGTCAAACGTATTCATGAATATAATATGCAGCTTAATAATTTGTTCTATGTGGAAATTATCTCAATCTCAAGACTCAATTTGGCTTTTATATACTATGACAAGGTAACCAGTTAAGAAAGTAAATAACTTTGCAGTCCATATTTCTAGTTTTAATTAACCTATTTGAGATCTCTGGTATAAGGTGTTAATGCTACACTACAGTCAATATTACTAAATATTGACTATATTGCCTATTAAATTTACTAAATTTATAGAATTTACACATTTTAAGTACGAGGCCTGATACTTTCTTCTTTTAACTAATATAATACCAGGCCTCATACTTATTACCTTAGCTCCTATTCTGAAACATAATCATAAAACTAGAATAAGCTTTATGCCACACTTTCATCAGTTTTATTTTAACCTGAACTTCATTCTAATGATATTTTCTGAATGCCTGTACTTTAACTACTCACACAGAAATTGATTGTTTTATTTTTAAATGGATGCCATAGGGTCCAAATTAGCCTTCGTAACAAACATTATAAAACCACTGATAAGGAGAGGGGAGAACAGAACATTTCCATAACTAACACACATACATAACCACAAAGACAAAAAGAAACAAATGGTATAAAATAGACTTCCATAGAAAAGGACGAACTCTAAAAAACATATCAAAATCGTTACATTTGTGGAAATGTACAATTTCTTTTTCTGTGTAGGAAAGAAAATTAGACATAAAAGTATGATTCAAGTAACTCTTGGCAAAATAATAATAGTATAATAATAACAACAACCTTGAAAACTCTTAAAGCCAAATTAAAACAGAAAGATTTTATTTGAAAACACTGCAACTTTTCATATAGTTGATTAATAGTTTATAGATAGGCAACCATTTAAATAAAAAGGTTAAAATGTTATTTTTTAGTACATAAAACAAAGTAATCTGATTTTTTTGGTCCCTTATTTTTTAGTTTTATAAACAAGTTTATTCTGTGAAATGAATATGCAAAAGAAACTTGCAAAACTAAAAACATGAAAGTTTAAAATTATATTCCAAAGGAAATAACAGATTCTCTTTGATTAATTTGCAGTTAAAAATAAAGCTGAGTGTCCACTTCAAATGTAAGATGAAGTCCCTCACTTGAAATTCCATTATATAAAATGTGTTATTAGGTCTTGCACTGAATTTACAAGCTACTATATTGCTTTAATGCTTAACTGATGCACATGTCTCACAAATGGCATTGAGATTTGGTTACTAGTATATAATGTAGTACATATATACAATGGCAATTATATACAGTAAATGGACCATAATACTTAATAATGTTTTAGGGAATGCCTGAAATTTTTAAAAAATGATTCTACACAAACATTTCAAGACAACTCAAAATAAAGACATTAGTTCAGTATATTTTTGAAAAATCAAATTTTTAAGTCACATTAAAATATCAAATATTAAAAATTATCAAACATGTTTTTGAAAATATGTGCTTAAGCCTACCACCCACCCTTGACAGTGTACCTTTGGTTGGTCTTCTTTAAGTTAAAGTCAGCTGCGTATAGTAACAACTTTTGTATCAGAATAGTCACAACTTATACTCTAAGAAGAACCATAAATAGTAATTTAATTATGACCATGCTAACGTGGATTCTTTTGGCTTTAGTATATTCACAAAAGCACACTTTTGATTCAAAATCTGATCTTCAGCTATAATGCACATCTTCAAAAACTGGTTTCCCATAAAACGCAACAGCTTCATAGTTTCAAACACACGTTTTAAGCTAATACAAATCCTTTAACTAAAATTATATTTTTAAATTTCAATTTAGCATTGAAGAGCAGCTATCATTTAGCAACCAAACCTCAAACCACATTACCTAACAATATAATACAATCAAGTGTTCTTAAGTATAAAAACAGAGAAACTGAATACAGCCAGATATGAACACTCACAAAAAACATTCCACCAAAAGGTATCACTGTCTATCTAAAAAAATGTTAAAAACTATCTACCAAAGCTCCCGATTATTAATTTAGCAGATATAAATCTGAGCAACTACAAATAATATTTCCTCTATTTGTGGCTCTCCTTAGCATCAAAATATCTAACAAAACAGTAATGTGAAACCTGGAGACACATTTGTTTTTAATACTGTTGTCCTTCCCAACACTTTGAGAAAATTTCTGTATTTATAAAGCAGTGCAATGTCAATTTATTGATTTTCGTTACCCCCATTACAAGCAGGTACACTTCCAAATCATAAATAACCAAATGGTTTTTACAGTTAAATTTATAAACAAAATCATTTCATCATTTTTTTATTTAAAAATCCAATAGAAACCACAAACCTTCTAACAAAACAAATCTAAACAACATATTTTATACAAATATGTAGAGAACATATATCCTGACTCATCACAGTTACCAATACTTCATAACCTAAAAGAAAATCTTTAAAGGCTTTATGCATATTTTTAATCCTTGCATTTGAATTAAATTTATTTTACTGATACAAAGACCAAAGGACCAATAAAAATGGAAAAAAAAAAAGTCAACTTTACTTACTGCTAAGGCCAAATACCTACCTTGTTTCTCATTGTAGATGATATTCTTACACAATAGGTCATTGTGGCAAAGCACAACAGGTGAGCCCAGGTTGGAAAGAATTTCCTGCATCCAAGTCATCTCTTCCTGAAGAATCTGAGAGCTTGGGATATCACTTAGGAACCTTTCAGTTTTAAAAGAAGAGTTATATCTTGTGTTATATCTTAACAATATTTTTGCAAGTTTGATTAATGATTAAAATCTATTTTCAGTAAATTCTTTCCATTTAATTGCACATACTGCTGAATTCAAACAATAAATCAATTTGTTCTATTCCAAAAGCTGAAATAAAGAAAATGTTTTATAATGAGCTTAAATATGAATAAAAGGAAATTGAGTAACAACTAAAATGCAGGACAGAAAAGTAAAAAAATAATTATTTCACTACAAAATTGAGGAAAGTTAAATATATGATAAAAAATACATACACACATACATATACAGATATCGGCTAACATTTACTAAATACTATTCTAAATGTTTTACATTTATTTCCATTTTATAAATAACAAAACTAAGACACAAAGAGTTTAATAAAAAGACCTTTAGGTATATTATGTAAAGCTACAAAGACAATTAAAAAACTAAAAATAACTATTTAAAGCATGAAGAGTGAATGCAATATAAATCTAAATTCTCAGAAAAGTCAACAGACTGTCTACAGTTGGTAAAGAAATGAGATTGAGAAGAGTGGGAGGTAGAGGTAGCATGGCAAGTCAGATGTAGAAATCATGGCTTTCTTTCTATACTTTTGTATACTATATACTTAAATTATGCTATATTTGTACCAATTTGATTAAAAAAAATCAAATGAAACAAACTGGGATACTACTGCTTATTCCTCAATAACACCATCAAGCTTACAAAACTGCTGATACTTTACTCTTTCCCTCCTTAATACTTTAGGTCACAACCTCTTGATTATTTTTCTAGTCTTTCAAATTATCCTTACTTTTTCATTTTATGGTATCATACAGATTTTTACACTACTAAATTTGCCTATTCAGGTGTTTTCTATCTTTATTTCCCTCACTACTACATTTTTCTCTACACACAACTTACAAAAGTAATCATTACATGCCCTTTACAAAATGGTATGACTGTTCAAGAATCTACTTAAAAAGAAAAAGGTACAGTGTCGAATGAAAATTATGGGATTCAAAAGATTATGAACATTATAATCATGTACAAACAAAAAGGATTGAGAGGTATGAAAAATATTTAATATTCAAATAGTATTTTGTGCTCTTATATGTTTTCTTTTGGAGCAGGCTGTTTTCTTCCTGTTACTTACCATAGTATACCTCTGGCTTTTCCAAAGTACTACTAACCTCAAGAATTTAAAGTATACCTTGGAGAGTCTAAGAAATATAACATAAAACCATCTAAATAACCTTCTTTGAATAATAATAATAATGTTTAAAATAGAAGCTAGCTCAGTAAATTAGGTAACTAGGCACTGTTTTAAGCACTTTACATACAATAACTCAATTAATCCTCATAAAAACTCTGTATGGTTAATACACTATTCTTTTTTTTTTTTTTTGAGTTGGAGTCTCACTCTGTTGCCCAGATCGGAGTGCAGTAGCACGCTATCAGACACCGCAGTCTTGACCTGCTGGGCTCCGGCAATCCTTCCACCTCAGCCTTCCAAGTACCTGGAACTACAGG